>PVJS01001545.1:61563-96056 GCA_004027185.1 Glis glis
CCAAAAAAAAAAAAAAAAAAAAAAAAAAAAGAGGTTGGGTCAGTGTTAGAAATGGATTCTAGGGAAGCTGCAAATAAAAACTCATGAAATCGAAAGTAACTCGGCAAGGCAATTTACTTCTGCAAAAGGGTGTGCAACTGACAAAAAGTCTGGTAAGCAAGCACACCGAGCGGGCAGTCCACTCAGCTTTTATCCCTAATGTGATTCTGCCCCTTGCCTTGATTGGTGAGGGCTTAGCTTCACAACTCTGCGCAATTAGCTACTTTCTAAGACAGTAAGTTTGAAGCAAAGTTTAACATTCTGGAAGATTCCTGGCCAACTAAAGGTTATATGAGCTAAGATGGAAAACTCCGGTCAACCAAAAGTCATATGAGCTAAGATGGCTGACACTTGAGAAGATTCAGGGAGTGGAGCATACCGACACATGTACAGTTACAAAATGAATGCCTAAGATTAAGTTACAAAATGGGAAGGAGTACACTTCTACGTAATTTGCTACTTTGATAGAAAAGATTGTCTTTATTCTTCACAGTCAGGCACAGAGACATGGACAGTTTATACTTGTCACCTCATCTACTCATAGTGACCCTGACAGGAAGGTATTATGATGATCCCCACACTGAGGCTAGAGGGGTAAGGCACTTGCCCGAGGTCACACAGCAAGTGAGTGTGGAAAAACCAGGAGGAGAACTCAGGCCCAAGGTTTTCCTTTGAGTAAATCAACAGCTCCTGAGACTAAAAAGATTTAAAAGTTGTTGACTGAGTTGTTTTTAATCAGGGATGTGATTATTCTGCTGCTGCATATCGAGCCAGGCAGCCCAATGATTTCAGCCACTCTTGAGCGGTCCCCTCAGCCCATCTGCAAACAGGTGTGCCTGCACCTCTGGGTTGATGCACATGGCTCATGGCACACACATAGCTGTGTTTCCTCTCACCAGCATGGTTACGGGAAGGAAGGATTAGCAGACACATGCGTAACTGCAGAGGTTTTCTGTTTGACACACCATTACATCATGCTCTGTGCTGACTGCTTATGCGATAACTGGTTTCCTCCATCAATCAACCAGAACAGCGTAGAAAGTGGCCACAGCTAGACTAGAGCTATGGGCGATTAGCCCTGAGGCTGCACAGTTAAAGTTGATTAGCTGCTGGGGGACCGAAAGGCATTTCCTTCTTTTTTTGCATATTATTTCTTGACTTTTATTTGCTTGGGATTTTTAAGAGTTAGAGTGATGTGATTTCTGGTTGGCAATGAGAAGTGGGATTACTGAAGCTGCTATTCCCCCACTCTGAATCCCAGGTTTACCAGGGTCCTGAGCACACTCCTGGAATAGATATATGGTGTTCTTAGAAACACAAGTATTGGGAAGTCTCAGCAAACAGAGACCCGAGGATGACTGTCCTTCCAGACATATTTCTGTGCTCAGGTGCAAAATTACAGATCCAGGAACACATCGTAAATTCCTGAGAGGGGAGACAGCGCTCATTACTGCCCAGAGCAAACCCGAAGCCAGCCTTGGGCTCAAAGACTGGGCTCTGGTGCCACGGGCTGCGCATATGCAGAGGGTGCCTGAGATCTTCCACCTATGACATACACGGAAGTTCATGTTCCATTTGGGAGATACAATTCCATTTTTTTCTTTGGGATTACAGCCAAGACAGAGAAGTGCTGCACTCACACAAGCTGTATGGGGGAGTGGGAAGGGGACTGGAAGACAAAAATTCTACATTCAACTCTCCCCTGGCTGTGTGATCCTGGGGAAATGACTTCACCTCTTTGAGTCTGCTGCCTTCACTGGGTTATTGTGTCCAATGGGGGCATGGATGTTGAAATCTCTCTGTATATTCGAAGACGTGGTAAACGAGTGCTTTTTTTTTTTTAATACTGTGACTATTGCAGTTTCTGATTGCTCTTGGTTAAGGACTACTAGCAATTGAGCATAATTAGCAAAACTACTTTATGGTATTTATTTTCTTTCTTGTCTCTCTTCCCTGCAAAACAGTAAGTTCTTTGAGGACAGAGACTATGTCCAAATGAACTGCGTGTCCCTTCTGCCTGGCACAGTAACTGGTTCAGGGTAAGCATTCAATAAATAACATAGGTGGATGGGTGGATTCATTCACTCATTCATTTAACCAAAAATTACTAAGTGTCTCCTGTGTGCTGGATGCTATCTTAGGTCGAGAAACCATTAATGAAAAGACATAGAAGGCTCCAGCTCTGTAGGCCCCAGGTGAACCATTCCCATAGCAAGCTCAGAGCAGCCCACCCTCACTACTGCATCCACACAGTGGGCTGCTCAGCTCTGCCATGAGGAAAATGTCCTGTGTCTGGTTTGTACAGTGCAGTAGTCACATCTAGCTACTGAGCACTTGAAATGTCAGCCAGGTGTGGTGGCGCAGGCCTGTAATCCCAGTACTTGGGAGGCTAAGACAGGAGAATCACAGGTTTGAGGAAAGGAGGATTGTAGGTTTGAGGACAGCCTCGGCAACATACTGAAGCTCTCAGCAACCTAGGGAGATCCTGTTTCAAAACAAAAAATAAAAAGAGGCTAGGGTGTAGCTCAGAGGTAGACTGCCCCTGGGTTCAATCCCCTGTATATACATATATAGAAAGGAAAAGAAGTATAGCCAATATAACCGAGAAATTGATTTTAAAATGTCCTTTCATTTTAAGTAATTTAAATATAAAGAGCCACACACACTACTGGGCAGCACAGAGCTTCTCCACATTGGGGCTCACTCCCAGCCTGGCCGAGTGGCAGCCTAGGAGCCGAGGAATTGGAGCCCTGGCCTCGTGTCCTGCCTGTGGCAGCAGAATGGAGACAGCTTGATTTACCTTGGTGCAGACAGCGATGGTTTGTTGTGTGGAGCAGGCTGGGGAGAGCTGGGTAAATGGGGGATAGAGACAGACAGAAGCCCTGACACTATGCAGCTGCCCCTGGGAAGGCAGGAGGCGCTTTCAGAGGAGTTTGGAATCCCTGTCTTGGCTGAGAGAAGGAAAGTAAAATGGTAGGAGGCCGTGGGGTAGCTTCAGAATTGGCAGCAGCATCTTTCACAATGAGTGATTTAAGAATTAAGGATGAGGAAACAACTTTCAAAAGAACAGCTGAATGCAAAATAGATGCAAATGAAAACTATGAGGAGGGAGGAGGGGGCAGATATTCCCTTGAGGAATGGAACAAAGAGTCTTTCGTCCCAGGAGCTTTTGTGGACACATTCTGCATATACTGGGAAGAGTAGGAGCACTTCAAAACGGGGCTTCATGGCTTCTGGTGAGCTCTAAATGGTAGCAAAGTTCTGACATAGTCCACAGCCTGGCCTAGGCAGGCTCTTATTTCAGAGTGACCATGGACAGAAAAACTAAGGGGGAAATGAGAAGAGTCAATACAAATCTATATGACAGCAGGCAGAGATGCTTTCTTTATAAGCCTCTGAGCTTCAAAGGAGGTACCATGTTGAAAGGCTTCCACAGGAAGGGATGTGGAGGTTCTGAAGACGTTTCCCCTGCAGCGGGCAGTCCTGACAGGGTCTGGCCTTGTTAGGGGCCTGCTGGCTCTCAGAGGAGGCAAAGAGGCCACGTGGACAGGCGCCACTCACTGTGTAGGAAGTGGTCAGAGTAAGAGGGTATCACTCTTCACCCTTGAAATGTCTCAAGGTCTTCACACAGTTTCCTCTGACATTTTAAAAACATGCTTTTCATAACTGGTGTGCCAATATAAGCAGCCACTGGAGATAAGCCACTTTGGAGAAATGTGCTCCAAGGCTGAACAGCTCTTGCTCTCACCCCCCCCCCCAGCTAAGCTCCTGGTTCTAAGTCCTGAGGATAAGACGCATCTTGACAAAGACATGGAGGTTCCACTTCAGTGAATTTTTCCTACCCTCTAATTACACTACACAAACAAGCGAGATTTCTATTTCCTCAGCTCTAGTTTTCTCCATCTGGGAAATGGGTACACTATGTACTTCATCCACTTCATAGGGATACAGAGGATTCAGCAACAGCATTATGCAAGGAAGTAATTTATAATGCACTTTTTCCAAGGTCAGAATAGACTTGGGTCTGTTGGCAATCACTTCTGAGAGATCTTGGTTACCCTTGAGAAGATTTAGATAAGTAACAGCCCATGACCTTCAGTGTTCCTCCCAGAGTGTGAAGTGTGCCTTGTGTCCCCCCAGAACCCTGTGCACATCTCTGCCAGGCTTCAACACACTGCCCCATACCCATGTATGTGTGAGAGCGCCCTCCCTGAAGAACTTGACTTGATCTTATTCACCTCTGATCCCCAACACAATGCTAGTACTTCATAACCTTCATAACATGCAATGGAGGAATGAACAGATGGATGAAGTATATGATTCCCACTTTATTAACAAAGCTGTGTTTGTGATACCTTTCCTTACCCATCATAAGGGTTAACACCTGACACTCCTGTAAAAAAAGGCAGGTTAACAAGAGTAGAGCAGAGCTATTTTATTTTATCATATTCATTATGAGCTTCAGACATAGAGACTCCAGGATTCAGGGAGAGCTGTCTGTTTTTACGCTTGGGTTCAGTGCAGAATGGATAGCCATGTAGAGATGTGATTGTAGAAAAGGGTATGATCTAATAGGGATAGACTGAAGAAGGGGGAGGGGAAATCTCAGCAAGGCCTGTCTTTTAGATTTTTCTTGGCGTCTCTGTGTAGCATTCCCTCCTCCCAGGTATGGGAGGACACCTTTGGAATGAGGGTCTTCAAGGGAGAAGGGAGAGAGTGGTTTTTCTAGATTTTATGGCTGGCTTTGGGAGAGAGGAGTTCTTGTTCCCATGATCTACCATGGGGAAAAAGAATTCTGGTTTCTATGATTAGCTTCGGGGAGGATGAAGGGTGAGCAATAGGAGGGCAGGAGAAGGTCAGAGAGACTTTGCTTATGAGATCTCCCAGCCTCCTCTAGTTAAAAGTACTCAGCCCACCAATGTGCCATACATTGAGGTGTTATTTTATGAAACTCAACAATAATTAAGAGCTGGGGCTTTGGAATCAGGCAGTTCTGGATCTGAAAGCCTATAACTTACTAGCTTTGTGACATTGGCACATTACTTGAGTCCTTGAATAGCATTTTGTTCATCAACAGAACTGGGATACCAGTCTCAAATGAGGATTATATGTGATAAGATAGGTGAAGAGTCTAGTTGTAGCTGTCAGTTTTTTGTTACTATAATGAAATACCTGGCAAGACTACTTATGAAGAAAAGAAGGTTTATTTAGCTCACAGTTTGGAGGTTCAAATTTCAAGATGGGGTAACCCCATTGGTTTGGTCTCTGGTGAGGGTGGCAGATGGTGGCACATCATGGCCTTAGCGGGTACAGGAACAAATGGTCACCTCTCAAGTCAAGAAGAGAAGACAAGAGGAACGAGGCTTGATCCTCTTTCAACAATCCTCTGGTGAGAACTCAGAACTACCTCCTGCCCTGGTGACCTAAGGACTTCCCACTGGGCTCCACCCCCCAGGGGTTTCACCACCTCCCAGTTGTGCACATGGGGACCAAGCCTTTAATCACATTGGACCCTTGCAGAATACTCAAACCATAGCACTGGCAGCAGCTAACATTATTATTATTATTCATTTGTTAAAAATAAAGGAGGGGACATGATCATCTCTATGAGAGGCTTGGAGGAGAATGGACGGGGTTAGATGATCTGACCTGAGTTAGATGATCTGAACTAAGTTCTAGCAGGTAATCAGGGAGACAAGGTGTGAGAGAATTTGCCACACAAGTGTTACTGATACTAACCTGTAGACTTCCCTTCTCACTTCCAGCCCTTGAGGGCAGGCAGAAATCAAGGTGGAAGGGAGGAGAGGGGTGGTGCCCTTGCTTGGAGCACTCACTCCTCCTGCCTGCTCTGCCTCCACTCACCCTTTCCTCCCCAAGCCTCTTCAGCTTGAATCTCAGCAGGAAGACTGCCTCTACTGTGTTGCTGCCTGACTGAGCCAGTGCAGAGCAGGGAAGGCTCACAAGGCCCTGGCAGCTCTGACATCTGCGTGGCCCTGCCTCCTTCTTTTGTGTGCTCCTCCTGAGACACCTCCTCCTGAGACTCGTCTCTGGCCTGCTCCCCCCACAGTCAGTTGTCCCTCAAAGTGGGCCCAGCCTGAGATCCCCCTGGCTGCCCTTCTCACTGTGCACTTCTTAATTCAGGACTCACTAACTCACATTCGCTTCAGCATGGTGAACCACGGGTCCCCACCTGCCAGATAGACCATCAGAAGCACTTGAGGGCACCCCTGGTGTCTGGGGGCTCAGAGAACCTTATATCTTTGTACACTCCCTTAATGATTCTGATACTGCTCAGATTTGGGAATTGCTGGGCCGGATCTTTTGCTTTACCTGAATTTTAAGCTCTTTAGGCTCTGAATCCAATTTTGCCATCTTTCCCTTCCAATCAGCAGCAAAGTCCCCTGGACTCCTGTCATGATAGAGCCCAGGATAGAAAGCTTCTCACCCCACCACTCTTGGGGGAGGGTTTCTCCCTCTGCTGTGTCTACTCTACAGCCGATTTTAACCTTCAGTGAACACATCTGTGCTTCAGTACACAAACAGAAGACTTCAATAATCATGCGAGAAACAAAGTTACTCAGACAGCTCCCGGCTCATTCTAATGCAAAGAGATTGCACAGCTGGGGAACCAGAAAAGCAATACTGAGGGGGAACCCCAGGGCTGTATGTGCACCTGTTGGAATTCTCACAAGGCTCTTGAATCAGAAAGAGAAGCCTGCCAATCCTGAGCTGGAATTTCTGGAGGCTCAGGCTGTTCTCCCCATCAGATCAATGTCTTCCTCCTACAGAGGACACCTGTTATTCAATCACTGTTCATTTAACAAATGCCTGGCACCTCCTCTGTGCTCAGTGCTTTGCTGGATACTACAGCTGCAACTATTTCCCCCAAACAGCTCCTAAAACTTCACTCTGAGCTGGGTGTAGTGGTGCACGCCTGTAATCCCAGTACTTGGGAGACTGAGACAGGAGGATCACAGGGTCAGGGTAGCCTCAGCAACCTAGCGAGGCCCTCTGCAGCTTAGTAAGATCCTGTTTCAAAATAAAAAATAAAAAGAGCTGGGGGTGTAGGACGGAGATAGAATGCCCCGGATTCAATTCCCAGTACCCCCCCAAAACCTCACTCTGCCCAATATTGGTATTGAAATATTAATCAAAATGTATCTCCCATTGCTGGGAGACTGAAGAGCATCTTAAATTTTTAAAAATGAGCTAATTTTTATATCCTACATCATTTACTCAAGTGTTCTGTGAAAATAAAATTCATCACACAAGTGGCCATAAGCCTTGTCCGGTATCTTTGCCAATGACAAAAATACCTTGCATATTTTCGCTGCTCTCTTGTTCCTAAAATGCCCTCATATGGCTTATGTCATTTGATTCTAACCAGGGCAGATCTTATTATCCCCATTCGTAGAAGAAGTTGAAGCTCAGATGGGTCAATGTCATGCCAAGGGCATGTGGCTAATAAAGGCCCTTCGAAAGCATGTGAGAATGTTGGCTATTTTATTTCTTTTGACTTCGGAAGGCTAGTTTATGCAGAGTTGTTAAATATGAACAAGCATGGAAGAAAATTGGAAGAATCTCTCCTGAAATACTTGGCAACTCTAGGATTTTGTCCTTACCCAACAAGAGAACAGAGGTGGACAGTTGGAAACATTGTGAATCACTCTCTTGGCCAAATTCCCTGTGGCAGTCTGAATGTTTCATGACCCTGTATTCCCAAGAGTCTACTATTTAAAATTTAAATAATATTGTTTTTGGCACCCTGATGGCCCTCTAACTCAGCTGAACCTCGGCAGGGTAACAGCAGAGGAAGGTTATGGGGAGGGGAGCAGCCGAGAACAAGGAAGAGACAGCTTCCTTCCTTCAAAATTACAACTGCACTTGGATGGGCTCCGCCTGGGAGGATTAGGTCAAAAAGTGAATTCTGACCAGAAGGAATAAAGCAAACACACACTTTGGGAGGGTCTCAGAATAGGCATTGTGTGTGCATGCCTGGTGCGTGCAGATGAGCGGGTGGGGTGCCAGAACAGGATGTAAGACTGCCAAAGACAAGCTCATCAGACAGGGGGATTGTCCAGCAGGTGGCTGTTAAGCTCTTCCTGTCCTGATGTTGACCAAATCCGTGTTCTCCTGGACCTCGATCTCAACTCTGTCCCCTCACCAGGTGAACCAGGAAGGAGGCCATTTTACCTGGAGACAGATGACCACTGCGGTGCACGGGAGATGAGAGTGACCTGTCTTCCTCTCTCTCTTGACACCAGGAGGCAGGAATTCTAAGACCCAGAGTCAATTTTGGACTGGGTTTATAACAACTGTTTGCATTTAATTGCCTTGTTAGGGTCTACAAAGTAGTTTTATTTCCTATGATAGTGGTTCCCATTAGAAAAGTTTTATTTCCTATGATAGTGGTCCCGTTAGGACCACTGCCCTATAAGGTAGGCTGTGAAAGTATCATCCCCATTTTGCAGATCAGAAAGCTGAGGCTAAGAAAATTCAACAATTTGCCTATAACCATGGCCCTGGCAAGATGCAGAAATGAGACTTGAATCTTGAGTTCCATTTCAATGTGTTGGTTCACTAATCATTTACATAATCATTTATTTAACAAGTATGGTTTGAGTAGCAGCCAATTACCAGGCACTGTGCATACAATGAAAGACCAAATATATACGGTCCCTACTTCTGTAGAGTTTTAGTCTAGCCATCTTTTAATTCAAATCAGTGCCCTTTATAGCCCTTCATATTTCAGAATTAATTTGGAACTATGCAGGCTGGCTAATTAGTGCCTGGTAGGTTGGGGTGCTCAGTAGAATAGTACAAGTGGCATTTTATTTTATTTTGTGGTACTGGGGAATAAACTCAAGGGCACTCTACCACTCAGTTACACCCTAAGTCCTTTTTAATTTTTTTTTTATTTTGAAACAGGGTCTCATGAAGTTGCCCAGTCTGGCCTCAAACTTGTGATCCTCCTGTCTCAGTCTCCCAAGTACTGGGATTATAGGCCTGCACCACCATGCCCAGCTTACAAGTTGCATTTTTGCTGGAGCTCAGGTGTGCAGGGACGGATTTGCCCATGAGAGGCAGAAGACCACAGAAGAGAGAGCAAGCCTTGAAATTGGTTCCTGGATTCAGATTGTGACTCAGTCCCACCAGCTATAGAATCATGAACAACTTTCTTAACTTCTCTAATCCTCACTTCCATCACCAAGAGAATGAAGACAGTAATCTCCATTTCAAAGGATTGTTGTGGTAACTGTCTGAAGCCCATGTGTGTGTTGTACCTGGGTGGCAGTGGATACACCTGAGGTACTTAGGACACGAAGCTCAGTACACACAGCTGAGAGGGGGCCCTTACCAGGTGCCAACTATTGTGGAGAACACAGGTTTCTGAGCCTTGTGCTTTAGGATTTATCCTCCTCTTGATTTTTCCCTCTCTAACCTCTCTCCTCTATCCATCTTCCTTGGTTCTCAGAGATGGGATACCATTTAGTTGGAATTTAAATATAGGCGCTCAATAAACTTTAACTGGTGATAATGACCTAATGCAGACAGAAAATTATTGATAGAAACTCAAAGAGGACTAAACTGGAAGTTAAAAGTTCAAGAATACCTGGGCATGGTGGCATGCACCTATAATCCCAGTACTTGGGAGGCTCAGACAGAAGGATTTCAGGTTTGAGACCAGCCTCAGCAATAGTGAGACTCTCAGCAATCTAGCAATACCCTGTTTCAAAATAAAAATAAAAAAGGGCTGGGGGTGTATCTTGGAGGCAGAATGTCCCTGGGTTCAATCCCCAGTAAACACACACACACACACACACACACACACACACACACGTTCAAGAATGTGTTTTGAATGACATTTCTACTTTTATTAGATTTATATTAAGAGAAAAGGAAAGAAAAATGTGAAGCCTCAAGCCATGTGAGTTTTTATTACCAGTTCTTGGTTTATATAATCAACATTGAGGAGTTTTTAAAATTCCCTCCTGAGATAGAATCTAATCCCCCCACTTAATGAATTTGAGTTCCTTTTTTTTTTAGTTTCTCATTTCATAAATATAGTTAGCTCTGGGATCTATAGGCTTAGGGATTATCTGTACTTAGATAAATCACTCTTTTGCATTCTTGATTTCTAGGAGAGTCACTGGAATTCCGGCAAGTGAGCTTGGCTGTTCTAGACCAACATTGTCTCCTCTGAAGGAAGCCACGTTGACATTCAGAGACCTGCAGGGTGACCTCTCTTCCAAATGCCTCAACATAAACGACTGTATGCCCCAGGCTACATCTAGTGCCATTTAGCCGCCAGGTTCTTCTAAAACCTATATCCTGTGATTAATAAAGTCAATATTTAAAGTCGCCTTTAAGTGACTCCTTCCCCTGCCCCCTTGCCCTCGGATAGCCTTCAACTTAGCACCTTTACTGTTCTCAGAGGAAGCAGCCATTCGCAAGCCTCTGTGTGTCCTGTGGACTTCCTCTATTGGGAATGCATTTCATTACCTGTCTGCTAATCACTAAAGTGGACTAAAGGATAAAAAAGAAATTGATTCAAACTTACATTTAACACTGATTCTCAAAATTCAGTGTGCATCAGGAGCAACTTGGTTGATGGCCTGTATTTTACGTCTTTGGTCCTCACCTCTAAATGTCTATCTCAGCAGGGCCAGGGCTTTTCACTGCACCCTTGGTAATTATGAAAACTGCTCCAGAAGGGAAGACAAAAGGTTTGCACAAATTCTAATCCTTAACACACAGATTCAGGAGTTAAGGTCCTTGGGAAATATCTCAATAGATATATATAGATCTATATATATCTCAATAGAGATATAATTAGGTAAATTTGCTAAGGAAGGAGGGGAGGTGTTGACTTCTTGATAAAGATGTGTCTTTGTTAATGAGCAGCAATGACAAGGAAAAATTCTGTTATTTAATATAATTATCTATTAGTGTGTGTGTGTGTGCGTGTGTGTGTTTGAACCCAGGGGCATTCTACCTCTGGACTACACCTCTAGCCCTATTTTATTTTTAATTTTAAAAAAGGGCCTTGTTAAGTTGCTGAGGCTGGCCTCAAACCTGCTATCCTCCTGTCTCAGCCTCCCAAGTGCTGGGTTTGTAGGTGTGCACCACCATACCTAGCTTCTATTAACTTTGGTTTTTGCCTTAAAATATGAGAGTTTCATACTGCAAAAGCACAATGATGGTAGTGATGTGACACTATTGTAGCAAGACCTCTTTGTCCTTAGCTGCTAATCCTGATGAGGGTCCTGCACTGGGTAAGTTTATAAAAGAGAGAAAATCAGAGACTGCTCTGATGAGAGACAATAGAGGCCAGGTTGTTCACACCAAGTCCTAAACAAAGGGATTTCTTTCTTACTAAGTTTCCAAGTTAAGTATCTAGGCATTAGGGGCATGCATTTAAACCTTGTTGAGAAGCAAAGATTAGAGGCTGGCTTTTTAATAGGAAATAAATCTCTGAAGCTTTCCTTTCCTTTCCTTTCCTTTCCTTTCCTTTCCTGTCCTTTCCTTTCTTTTCTTTCCTTTCTTTCCTTTCTTTCCTTTCTTTCCTTTCTTTCCTTTCCTTTCCTTTCCTTTCCTTTCCTTTCCTTTCCCTTCCCTTCCCTTCCCTTCCCTTCCCTTCCCTTCCCTTCCCTTCCCTTCCTTCCTTCATTTTTTTCTAGGTATTGAGGGTTGAATCCAGGGCCTCACCCAAAGCTAAGCACTGTCTCTATCACTGAGTCACATACCCAACCCTTAAGTGTTTTTATGGCTAAAAGTTAACACAAACCAGATAACCCAAAGCTTTCAGATAAAGATCTTAGAATGTGTTTCTCACCCTGTCTCTGTTGAGCTGGACCATCTGGCCCACCCTGCTTAATTTAATCATTGTTCATTCATTCATTTAATGAGCTGCATACTGCACATGATGTGTACAATGCTAGCTACAGCAAAAGAAAATGAAAAGGGCCTAACCTCGCACTCCTGTGGAGGGGACTAACACAGAAAATACAAAATGAAGTGATTTGTCATTCATTCAAACAAAGCTACAAAACAAAGTGATACCATTAATTTCACAGAAAATTATTGAGAACATACTTTGAATAATGTAGTATGCTAGGAAGTGGGAGATACAGGTTGGAATAATGGAAGTTCACATTCTGACAGGGAAAACAATATTAAATAAATAATTGCCTAAGTAATTACTCCATTGGAAGAAATATTGCGAAGCAGTTTTAGAGGATGCCATCCATGAAAGTTTATAAAGAACTCTAGGAGCCCTAATGTTTACTTTGAGGGGTGGGCGTGTGATTAGAAGAGGCTTTCCTGAGGAAGCCACATTCAATATAAGAGATGAAAGATAAAGCGTTAGTTATCTTCAACAATAGTGTTGGGAAAACTGCATATCTACATGCAAAAGAATGCAACTGGACCCTTATCTTGCACAATACACAAAAATAGATTAAAGAAGTAAAATATAAAACCTGAAACTGTAAAATTCCTCAGAGAAATGACATTGGCCTGGGTGATGATTTTTTTTTTAATATTGACATCAAAGGCACAGGAAACACAAGTCAAAGCAGACAAGTGTGACTCTATCAACTAAAAAGCTTCTGCCCAGTAAAGGAAACAAACAATAATATGAAAAGGCAACCTAGAGGAGGGGATAATATATTTACAAACCACATATCTGAAAAGGGGTTAATTCCCAAAATATATAAGGAACTCAACTCCATGATGAAAAAAGACAACACACACACACATACACACACACATACCCCTAGTAACCTTATTAACAAATGGGCTAAGAACTTGAGTAGATATTTTTTCCAGAGAAATCACTAATCATCAATATCGCTAATTGAGACAGGACAGAGGACCTGGGAACAGGATGAGCAGGAAGGTGAGAGACTGGTGGGTGCCAGGAGGTCAGGGCCCACCAGCCCACAAGATAACAATTCAAATTAAGAATTGAAATTGTGCAAAGACATTGGTTCCCCCAAACCCAATTCTGACCAATTATAAAAGAGCAGATAGGGAACCTCAGTAAGGTTTAAAAGTCCACCTCCCAAGAGCTTTGGAGGTTACTTTCTTTTGGGGACCCCTCCCCCCTGTGGGGGAGTTGTTTTTGTCTTTTATCTTTCCCTGACTTAAAATAAACTTTCATATTTCTATGTCCTTCACTAATTCTTGGACTTCATTTGTCGAAATCCACTGGACAAGAACCCTATTAGAGGAGACACCCCCGTTTCATAATCATCAAATCACTAGTGCTCAATATCACTAATCATCAGGGAAGTACAAATTAAAACTACAATGAGATATAACATCACACCTATTTGGATGACTATTATCTAAAAACCCCACAAAAGACAGCAATTGTTGAAGAGGATGTGGGGACCCTTGTACTCTGCCGCTGGGACAGTAAAATAGTGTCAGTACTATGGAAAACAGTATGAGGTTTCCTCAAAAAATTAAAAACAAAACTATCATAATGATCTAGCAACCCCACTTCTGGGTATTTATCAAAAGACTTGAAATCAAGATTTAAAAGAAATATTAGCATTTCTTTCTCATTGCAGCACCATTCACGACAGATCAGAGGTGGAAAAACTTAAATGTCCCTTGACAAATGAATGGATCAAAGAAAGGTAGTATGTACCTACAACTGAATGTTACTCAGCTTTTAAAATGGAGGAAGTCCTACAATATGGCACAACACGGATGAACCCTGGGGACATTATGCTCCATGAGATGATCCAGTCACAGAAAGACAAATAGTGCTGATTGCACTTACATGAAGTATCTTAGGTGGTCAAGCTTACAGAAGCAAAGATGGAATGGTTGCTGCCAGGGACTGTGGGATGGAGAGTTACTGATCAGTGGATATAAAATTTCTCCAGTGCTGGGCATGGTGGCTCATGCCTGTAATCCCAGGACTGGGGAGGCTGAGACAGGAAGATCGCAGGTTCAAAGCCAGCCTCAGCAATTTCGAGAGTCCATCAGCAACTTAGCAAGACCCTGTTTCAAAATAAAAAGGGCTGGGGATATATTTTGGAAGTAGAATGCCCGTGGGTTCAATTCCCAGTACCATGAAAAAAATTTTTTTCTCCATTTATACAAAATGAAGAAGTTCTAGAGATCTGCTCTATAACACTGTATTTATAATAACATACTGCGTTGTACACTTTAAAATCTATTAAGAGGCATCTGGGGCATGTTAAGTGTTCTTACAACAACAATAACAGTAATAATAATAGTAATAACTCTCTGGTAAAGACAAATTATCTTTAAATAAAACAACAACAATAATAAATTCATCCAAACAAATGGTAGGGTGGGGTTCAGAGAAGAGACACCTTGCTCAAATCTTTGGAAAAAGGAAGGAGTATAGACAGGACCAAGATTGTACACTTGATGGCGGGAGGGTTACTGAGGACTGAGGTTTGCAACTCTAGGGCAATAGGAAATCATAGAAAGGTTTGAACAGAGGAAGAATAATTAACTTGGCTTGCAGTGAAGAGAATTTTTTGAGGAGACTAAGAATGTACTGATAAATTAGGAGTTTCCTGCAGTAGTGCAGGTGAAAGATAATGGCAGATTGGGCTGGATGGTGGAAGGCAGATGGAGAGAAGTAGGGAAATAAGAAATGTATGGAGAAATAAAATGCACAGGAACTGGTGACAGATGAGACTCGGGGGTCAAGCAAGGGGGGGTCAAGGATCACTCCATCATAACTGGATGGATGGTGGTGGCATTCACTGAGGTGGTATGCTACTAATGAGGACCAGGATTACCTAGGAGAAGGAGTGGAAGGAGAGGGACTTACCTCAAATTTTACTTTATACACACTTGGACATGGCTAAAGAATTAATTTGATAATTGTTAGCAAATAGATAGGCATTTAAATCATGGTGGGGACATTGTAACTCTTCGGAAGGAGTTTATTTTATTTTATTTTAGTGGTTCTGGGGATTGAGCTCCAGGGCATTCTACCTCCGAGCTACACCCCCAGCCCTATTTTACTTTTATTTTGAAACAGGGTCTCACTAGGCTGATGACAGTCTCACTACTTGCTGAGGCTGTCCTTGAACCTGCGATCTTCTGTCTCAGCCTCCCAAGTACTGGGATTACAGGCATGCACCACCAGGCCCGGCTTCGGAAGAAGTTTAGAGTGAGGACTGAGCCTAAGCCTGGGCTTTGAGAAAGCCCAGTGTTTCAAGGCTGGATGGAAAGGATAAGCTGGGGGAGGAGACTGAGGTGAAACAGCCAAAAGGTAGAACCATAAGATGGGTCATCACCAGATGACAAAGGAAGAGAGTGTTTCAGGAAGGAGGTAGTAGCCAACACTGCTGAATTTCTCTGAAAGGCCAAGTTAACATGAGAATGGAAAACTGTCTATTGGATTTAGCAAAGTGAGGGTTCCTCATAACCAAAGCAGGAGGCAGGAAATGGAAACAGCAAACACACATAACCCAAGAGGTCTGGTTACTGAGAGGGAGTAGGTTAAGGCGGAGAAACCGGAGCATGTTTAAATGCTGATAGGATGAACTCCTCAAGAAGGGAGATGCGGGGGCAACAGCGTAGGGTATTGCCAGGCAGAGTGCAAACGATGGACGGTGGGACTCCAGCTGGGGAGGATTAGGTTAGTGGATAGGAATGGTGGCTGGAGTAAGTGAATGTGTTGGGTGAAGTAAAGGGTGCAGTGGACTGGACACCTTGGAGAGTTCAGAGGGCGTGGCCGACCAAGCAGCATCTCTGATCACAGTGTGCTGTTAGAATCACTAATTTCTGACATGGAAGACTTCCATGTGATGCCAAGGTCCAGGGTTTGACTCTGGGAGTAACTGAGGAAAAGTATTCCAGGTGGGTGAGTCCAGGGTGTCAGGAGAATGAGCCACATTGATTCTGCAGTTACCCAGGATGATGCAGGATCGGGCTGGAGAAAGTCAATATGCTGGTGCCTAAGTCCTCAGTGAATGAAAGGAGGTGAAAAGGACAAAAGGTCAATGTCTCTAAAGGGCACCCCTCTTTAGAAAGGAACAGAAATGTAAGTTTTGTTATGCTCTGTGTTAACTCCCCAATACCAGAAAAAAATAAATACAAATTAAATAAAAGGATGGGAAATACAGTTCTGAAAGTGACTTGGGGGAATGAAAGGAAGCCTACTGGTGTCCTGACTTGCAGTGTGAAAAGATAAGCCATCACCACCTGAGAGAGAGAGGGGTTTAGATGAAGCAGTGAATTCAGGGTGGAGGACGTTGTAGTTGGCAGATGGAGTTACAGAGAATGTTATAGAAGGGATTGAAGACATGTGGGAGAATATTGGTTTTACTAAAAGCAGAGGAGAATGGGGTAGAGAATTGAAGGCTAGTTCAGGGGCAAGGATATCTAAACATGATAGTGCAATAGAGAAATAGGCACAAATAAAGGAGGAGCTGGGAGTATGAAGAAGGGAGCTAACTGCTTGGGGTTACAAAGGAGATGGAATGGGCTGCCATCTACCATGATTTGTGTCAGCAAGCACCCCCTCACACAGCTAGAGAGAGACCTGGTGGGACATACAATTATAATTATGTGAGAATCACCTGTCTCTCTCATTTAGAAAGAAGATAGAACATGACTTGAATTGTTCCTAGAGCGTTGGAAAAAAAGGATTTCCTTTTCTTTATTTTACTGTCAAAAGAGTGCCCTCTGGTTCAAACATAAGCAAGGGTTTGGTTTGAAATCCCTGGGTTAATATTGTCTCCCTGAGCGACTGGCTGTGTGGCTGTAAGCAAGTTTCTCAACTTCTTAGAACCTCAATCTATTCATCTATAAAATGGGATAATAACACTAATTTTTCAAGGCCATCAGCACATCATCTGAGGTTATTCATTATATAAATAAATACCGTTCAATATATTTATTATGTGTCTTCCCATGTTCCAGGCATTGTGCTAGGAGCTGGGATATGACAGTGCACAAGACAGGTGTGGTCTTGCCCTCCTGGAGCTTATAGATTAGAGGGAGAGAAAGACAATATCACAAGTAATTGCCAGTATGGTAGTAGGAAACCAGCACCAAGCACAGTACCTGGCTCAGGATGCATCCTTGATACACGATGGTTCCCTTTCCTTTCTAAGGCTCTTGCAAAGTAATATAATGAGTACAGTTTGCTAACACATATTACGTATTTCAGGAATCTTCAGTGGCTCTCACACTGTAAGTAGGGACCATCTCAAGCCACACAAATACAGATGGTGCATAGAGGAAACCATGGCAAGGTGACTAAACTGATGTCCTAGCACTGCTCCTAAATCAAAGGAGCCCCAGGGAAAATGACAGCATTGAGTCACCTATTTCAACCTCCAAACCCTTGGCTCAGTGGTGCAGAAAGTGCAAACACATGGAGCTGTGGGCAGGGTGAGCCATTGTCCCAGGACCTCGGCAGTGTGGGGGCCAAAGCTGCAGCCTCCAGTGGAGCCTAGGAATGCAGCTATGGGGTGTGGACGCCTGACCCTTTCCATGGCCCATCCATCCACTAGAATATGAAGGGCAGGGGAGAGCCGTTTCCTCTATTAATGGGCTCAATTCATTTCTAGTGAAAGAAGGCCTGGGTTTCCCAAAGGTTTACTCATGAGTGACAACATTATTTAAAGACCTCCAGGCACAATGGCTCCCCTAACTCCCCAACGGCCTGGGACAAAAGAATCTAGAAGAGGCACTGGCCCTGCCCATTGTGAGGCTGCAGCTGCGTGTCCCCAGTGCTGGAGAGTGAGTCCTCCCCCTGGCCTCCCTCACCTGCCAGGCTTGCTCTGTGCACTCAGCACCGCTGGGGACAACAGCTGAGCTGGGGTCCTTAACCAAAAAGCTTCTTCCATTATTCCTTTAGCAGTAGCAGGTGGCTGCCAAAGCTCAAGCCTGGGAATTCAGGCCACCTTATTTTGGGTACTGACTGGAGAATCAATTGCCCTCTTTTTTTTTTTTTTTTTTTTTTTGGTAACCTAGCTGTCAACTGCACAGCCCTGGAGCTCTAAAAATATTTGTCGGATTTACTGCAAGTGTTTGTTTTCAAGTCAGTATCCCCATTTAGACCCTTGGGTCTCCTTATAACAGGTACTGTGTCTTATTTGTTTTTACTGTAGTGCCTGGCTTGTAGAAGGAGCTGAATAAATGGAGAAAGAGAGGTAGTCAGAGAAGATCGAAAGTATGAATGAACAAATGAATTAATGAATGAAATTACCTCCAAGGTTGGACAAATTGATTAGGAGATGCCAATCTGGACTTGAGGATTCTAGTGGGTCCTCAGAAGTTCCACAGGGGTGTCAGGTGGGGGTGGAAAAAGGATTGCCATGGGAACAAGGACCTGTCTTCTTCCACTACTAGGGTTTAACCTATCTTTCATAATATTCATCTGCCTATACATTGGACTGCCATATTTGAGAATTTGTTAGACTAAAAAGTTTTGTCAACTCGTTTCATTCTGTGTCTAAGGAAATCATTTGAAAAATATTGGGCTATATTTTGTTTGTTTGTTTCCTTAGATGTCTTCCAGCTTTGCTATATTCTGTGATGGGCAAATACTTGTATTGCTTCGGCCTTTGACCACTGTTGGAATTTTTTTCTGCATCTTCTTCTTGGACAACTGCCTGAGGAAGGACACAAATAAGGGACTTTACTTGTCAAGTGTCCACAGTGTATTCAGTCTATTGGGCCAGAGCTCTGACAGCTAAGCTGCTTCTGCTTGGCATCCACACGTCCTGGTTCTTCTGAAGTGTGCGGGTCTCACATCACAGTGACAAGGTGCAGGGACTTTTGAGGTCAGTAGTGTTTTCAGCCTCCATCGTCAGCTCTCTTTTCTTGCATCTAATTTTAACACAACCATTGTACCTTATAGCACTTCTGCTGACTATCCCAAACTGGGGTGCTGACTTGGCCCATGGAGGACAGAAGCGCTGTTGAAGATGGGTGGGGCATGGATGCTATCCAAGGGGAGTTTGTTACTCAAGGTTGTGAAGGACACCATCAGGTAACTCAACAACCCCACAGCATGGGTCATCAAGGTCATGGAGAGAATCCTGTGACTTCATCTACCTGTTTATTTAGCACCTACCCACTGAGCTCCTGTTATGTGTGGGGCTATGTGAAACTCTAGCAAGAGAGATGGATAAGAGAAAGTGCTTTTGTTCAGAAGCCCACATCATAGGGAGGCAAGGTGAAGAAAATGATGCAAATCAAGATGCTGAGCAGCACAGACACAGAAATGAATAAGTGCTGTGGGGCTGTAGAGTAGGAAGAGAATAATCTCCTTGAAGGCCTGGGGGAGCATGGGGAAGGCTTAGTGGAAGAGAAGTTTTGATTTAGGAGAAGGCAACAGGACAGATTGGAGGCACCAGCCACGGGGCACCTTCTGAAAGAGGAGGCTGGGGGTGCTGGACCATTTGGGAGGTGGGGCTGACAGCACAGTGGTATGTCAGGCAGGGGGGCTGGAGGTAGGTCAGACCAAATGGAAAAGAGCTCTGCAAACTTTGCTAGCCATATTACTCTGCAGGCAGAGGGGAGCCACTGGTGGTGTTAAGGCGTGGCCACATGTGCATGCTAAGGAATGGCTGAAGATCCTGAAGGCAATGGGAAAGGCAGTCCAGGAGGCAAAGAGGGCCAAATTGCCACTTAAATGAACCACTGGCAGCCATGTGGAGGACTAGGGAAGGGCAGAGGCTGGAGGCTGAAAGGAAGTGATAAGGCTTTGCATTGGTCCATGTGAAGTAAGAAGATGCTCTCTAATAGGGCAGGGCAGAGGAGTCAGTGGAGGAGAAGGGGTGGATTCAAAATCCGTGTCAGAGAGAGAGAGAAAGCAAGACACATTCCTCCTGTGCGTTGAGCAATGTGGCCTGGGGGGAATTGGCCCCAATTGTGGTCTTGGATGTTCCGAGCCCAGAAGAGTAGTTCCTGCTTCTGTTTCTGTTTCTCAGCACTACTTTGCACCTCTGCTGGGCTCCTAGGAGTCTGTGAGATGTTTTGCCTTTCCTGGGGGTCAGATTAGCCCTGGAGGAGCTTCTGACATCAACCCTCATGATTTAGAATGTGGTGATACTGGTCCATTCTGATGCCCCACAGCCTCTATCTATGATGGGCTAAATTGTGTCCCCCTCAAAACTCATAAGTTGAAGTCCTCACCCCCCCAGTACCTCAAAATGTGGTTGTATTTAGAGATAGAGTCTTAAAATAGGCAATCAAGTTAAAATTGGGTTTCAAGGGTGGCCCCAATCCAATATGACTGTTGTCCTTGTAAGAAGAGGAGATTAGGACACAGATGGCACAGACAAAGGGAAAAACGTGTGTGGACCCACGAGAAGGTGGCCGTCTGCTAGCCAAGGAGAGAGACCTCAGAAGGAACCAAGCCTGTGCACCCTCATCCTGGACTTCTGGCCTCCGGATTTGTAAGAAAATGATTGTATAGGCCACCCATTCTGTGCCATCTTATTACAGCAGCCAGAGTAAGTCAATGCACTCCCCATGAACAAAATCTCACCAGGGACCCAGGCCTGCCTGCTCCAGGGGATAGAAGTCTCCACCTGGGAACTGGGTCCACGTTCCCTGTTTATTTCTCCAGCTAGTCAAGCTTCTGCCTTGGCCTATTCCATCATTACAGTCACGGGCACCATGACAACGACGATGGGGCAAGTCAGTGGATCCAATCACTTGAACGAGAATGTCACCAGTTACTACATCCAGGCTGCTGCTTTTTTCTCAAGAATCAGCCGGTTGGTTCCAAAGGTCACGATGACTCAGCTTCCAGCCCTAGCTCAGAGCCAGTTTCTTAGGCTTCAGGGAGGGAGAATATTCCAGTTTAAACCGGAATGATTATTGAGCTTTGTTGACAAAATATCACTTGGGAGAATAACAGACATAAATGGAATCCATCTTTAAGGAGGCAAAGGACACCAGAGAGGTCAAGGAGACTTGGCAAAACCCTCTTCCCTCTAGCTGCGGGTCTTCATCATTATATCCAAAGAGAGAGAAGTGTGAGCCGCTGGCCTTAATTAGGCAATATACAGATGCTGCCTGGGAATCTCACTGTAAGTTGGAGGTTTTTCCGTTGACAGTTGCTGGATGTGACCAGGCCATCTCCAGAGCTAACTGCTTTATCTAAGGGTTGCTACTTGAACTAGTCACAAAGGAGCATTTATCCATCCCCTTGGAGATGCCAAGGGTTCTTTTTTTCTGGCTAGCAACAACAGAAAATGTTAAAAGAGTGTAGTCTGAAATATCTGGGATGCTCCCCAAATTCAGCAAGATCTGGAGTACATACTGCCTAGTCACTCCTCTGGAAAGAGTAGTGAGGGGGAGCATCACAGGGCTTAGGAGCCAACAGACCTGTGTTGAATCCTGGCTCCATTGTTACTAAGTGCATGGCCTTGGGACAGTTATTTAACTTTCTGCTGCCCCCATCTTCCTGGGCTATATACCTGGTGAAGGTACAGCCCTCTGCACAGGGCGATGATGAGGATTCAGTGTGATTGTCTATGAGGGGAGAACAAAGGCGCTGCGCAGAGATGATGCTGGTGGGCTTGGCTCGCTGCCAGGAAAATGACTCCTCACTTCTGGAATTCGTGGGTACCCTGATAAATGAATGCAGAAGACCAGTGACTCCTCAACCTTCCTGACTCACACAGCCACAGTGAACAAGCACCTGCACTGTGCCAGGCGCTTGATACAAGCACAGGCTCCTCTGACCTGTGGGAATTTTTAATACCTGCCACCAAAAGATCTGCAGATACTCTGGACACTTTTTTAAAGAAGCTCCACATGCTACAATAGCAGTGACAACAATAAAAGCTATCATTTCCTACTTCGGTTTTATGCCTAATATTTTGCAAAATAATAACACTTTCACATATAGCATGTGAGCCCCACAAAGGCTTTTGAACCTCAACACAACCAGCAAACTGCAGAACTGACTCGTAAGCCTGGTCTCCATCTCTCTAAGTTGAATAGGGATTTTGTACCATATTTCCCCCCAATTTTAAACATAATATTTAAATATTACACACAAAAATTGAGAAAAATTACAATTACACTTATTCTCTTCACCCAGAGATAATCACAGTAGTATCATTTTGATCTATTTCCTTCCAGTGTTTTTCTGTGCTTACCAAAAAAAAAAAAAAGCAAAATCTGGGCATGGTTTATTCCTACAATCCCAGAACTTGGGAGGCTGAGACAGGATGATCAAGGATTTGAGACCCTATTTCAAAGTAAAAAATAAAAAGGGCTGAGGGTATAGCTCAGAGGTAAAATATTCCTGAGTTCAATCTCTAGTACTAAAACACCAACAAAACACAAACAAAGAAAAGAACATAAAGACAAACTGTTAAAACAAAGTTGAGATCAAACTATATGTAAAATTTTGTACTCTGCTGTTTTTCCCCTTAAAATTATATGATTAGCATTTTTCCATATACTAAAAATTCAGCTTAAAGTATCATTAAAAAACTGAAAGCATTCCAACTTATTATTCACCTGTTTCCTATATTATAATCATTCCCAAACTATAAATTAGGCTATGATGAGCACACATGCAACTTTGAATTTGTGATTTTTTTTTAGATTGAACTACTATAAGTGGACTTTAAGAGACTGATGATTCATTTACTCATTCATTCATTCAACAAATAATAAGCACCTAGTAGGTGCTGGGCACTTTTCTAAGTCAGCAATATAGTAATAAGCAAAAAAGTAAAAAAAGGCAAATATATTTGCTCTTATGAAGCTTAAATTCTAGAGATACAAACAATTTTAAGTCTCTTTAGGTATATTGCCAAATCATAGAAAGGCTGGAGTAATTCACCACTGTGCTTTCGGTACATAAGTAGCTGTCGTACTGCATTTTTACCAAGTATTATGGCTTAAGGTTTTTTGGGTGGGACTTTCTTAACATCTAATGGAAATGTTGTATTCCTTAAGGATTTTCTCCATTTCTTCTCTACTCCCAAGTATTCACTCAATCAAAAAACACAAGTAAATGGAAGAGTCATTTGAGTTCTCATAAGTTTGCTCTCTAAATGTCAAGTTTCAAAGCCCCCCCCCCCTTCAGTAAGGAAACAATTCTAGTCCCAGCTCAGGGGTGGCAATGATGGAGTTACCTCCTGTGCCTTGCAACATCGCCTTCAGAGGTAGCAGAAAACCATAACAGGACTGTGCCCTGCCAGGGCCTGATAATTGTGGGAAACAGGTCAACAGTTAGTTTCTCCACCACATGCCAGGCTTCCTTGGAAGACAAGCCAGGCCCAGCCAGTGGGGTCTCTGCAGAGGGCTTGAGGTCAGGATCAATGAGGACCTTCCATGAGAATATTTGGTGTTGTAAAGAATTGAACAGTAGAGGAAATTTTGTGTTTTATCATGGAGGCTTTGGGAAGATGTTGAGGACTTTGACATGGACTTCTAATGGAAGGGATACATACATAAAAGTATACTTAAATATTTTTAAAATAGATTCCAAGATGGCGACTGAGGGAGACACCACATCATGATTCTTCTGAGACTCTGATCTCAATTGCTGTGAAAGCAGCTTCTTGACAAGAGAAGAAAAGCAGTGAAAAATTGAACTAAACAATGAAAAATTTGAAATGTGATGGAATCAAAGCCAGAAGACAGAACAGAGGATTAAAAATCACAATCCATCTATATGCTGCCTGCAAGAAACACACCTTACAAGTAAAGACACTCACAAACTAAAGGTGAAGGGATGGAGCAAGGTAATCCACACTAATGGAACTTGAAAACAAGCAGGAGTAGCAACTATGATATCAGACAAATTAGACCTCAAACCTAAATTTATCAAAAGAGACAAAGCAGATCATTTCATACTGGTAAAAGGAACAATCCAGTAAGAGGATATAACGAGAGTCAACATTTATGCCCCAAACATAGATGCAACCACTTTCATAAAAGAAATTCTTTATGACATTAAATCACACATAGACCCCAATACAATAATATTGGGAGACTTCAACACACCTCTTACACCACTAGATGGATCTTCAAGACAAAAGGTCAGTAAAGATGCCTCAGACCTAAGGAACACCATAAACCAAATGGACCTAGTATACGCATACAGAATATTTCATCCAACTATAGCTGAATTCACATTTTTTTCAGCTGCTCATGGAACCTTCTCTAAAATAGACCATATTCTAGGCCACAAAATGAGTACTAGCAAATTCAAAAAGTGTGATATAATCCCCTGTGTCTTTTCAGATCATAATGGAATGAAACTAGAAATCAACTATAAGAAGACTCAGAGAAACTTCATAAACATGTGGAAACTGAACACCACACTGCTGAATGAGGAATGGGTCACAGAAGAAATAGGGGAGAAATTAAGAAATTCCCAGAAACAAATTAAACTGGCTAATAGCAATCAGAGAGATTGAAGCAGCAATAAAGAGTCTACCATCAAAGAAAAACCCAGGACCAGATGGTTTCCCAGGTGAATTTTATAAAATATTTATAGAAGAACTAATCCCAATACTCCTCAATCTATTCTGTGAAATAGAAAGAAACAGGGTTCTACCAAATATACTCTATGAAGCCAACATCACATTAATACCAAAACCAAATACAGACAGCTCAAGAAAAGAAAACTACAGGCCTATATCATTGATGAACTTAGGCGCAAAACTTCTAAACAAAATACTAGCAATGTGCACTCAAAACCACATCAAGAAAATCATACACTATGACCAAGTCGGGTTCATCCCAGGGATGTAAGGCTGGATCAACATACAAAAAACAAACCATGTAATCCACCACATAAACAGAACTAAAGACAAAAATCACATGATCATTTCAATTGACACTGAAAAAGCACTTGACAAAAATCCAACACCCATTCATGATAAGAACACTGCAAAGAATCAGAATAGAAGGAACATACCTCAACATCATAAAGGCAATGTACAATAGACCCACAGCCAACATCATGTTGAATGGGGAAAAACTACGAGAGTTCCCCTTAAAAACAGGAACAAGACAAGGATGTCTACTATCACCACTTCTTTTCAATATAGCACTAGAGACTCTAGCCAGAGCAATAAGACAAGAGAAGGAAATCAAAGGAGTGCAAATAGGAAAAGAAGAACTGAAACTGTCTCTATTTGCAGATGACATGATATTATACTTAGAAGACCCAACAAACTCAACCAAAAGGCTTATAGAACTGATCAACAAATTCAGCAAAGTGTCTGGATACAAAATCAATCTTAAAAAATCAGAAGCTTTTCTATATGCCAACCATAAATCCACTGAAAAAGAAACCCAGAAAACATTTCCACCTATGATATCCCCCCAAACAATAAAATACTTAGGAATAAACCTAACCAAGGAGGTAAAAGACCTACACAAGGAAAATTATAAAACACTGAAAAAGAAACTGAAGAAGATTTTAGAAGATGGAAAGATCTTCCATGCTCTTGGATAGGCAGAATAAATATCATCAAAATGGTCATTCTTCCAAAAGTGATCTACAGAGTCAATGCAATACCCATTAAATTACTAAGTTCATTCTTCACAGACACAGAAAAATCAGTCCTTAAATTCATTTGGAACAATAAAAAACCCAGAATAGCCAAAGTAGTTCTCAGCAACAAGAACCATGCAGGAGGCATCACAATACCTGACTTCAAACTATACTACAGAGCCATAGTATTAAAAACAGCATGGTATTGGCACAAAAGCAGACACATAGACCGATGGAGCAGAATAGAAGACTCAGCAACAAATCTGCACACTAACAGCCAATTGATTTTTGACAAATGAGCCAAAAACATACACTGGAAAAAATAGCCTCTTCAACAAATGGTGCTGGCAAAACTGGTTAACCACATGCAGAAAATGGAAATAAACCCCACTTTCTCACCCTGCACAAGAGTCAATTCAAGGTGGATCAAGACCTGGAAATTAGACCAGAGATCTTGCAGCTACTTGAAGAAGGCATAGGTCCAACTCTTCAATACATAGGCACAGGCAAAAACTTCCTCAATAAGACCTCAAAGGCACAAGAAATTAAAAAGAGGATCAATACATGGGATCGCATTAAACTGAAGAGCTTCGGCGAAGCAAAGGAAACTATAAAGAACCTCAACAGAGAGCCGACAGAATGGGAGAAGATTTTTGCCAGCTACTCCTCTGATAGAGGACTAACATCTAGAATATACAGAGAACTCAAGAAACTCACCGCTAAGAACACAAACAACCCAATCAAAAAATGGGCAAGTGAACTAAATAGACATTTCACAGAAGAAGAAATACAAATGGCCAATAAATGTATGAAAAAACGTTCAACATCATTAGCAATCAGAGAGATGCAAATCAAAACTACCCTGAGATTTCACCTAACCCCAATTAGAATGGCAATCATTAAAAACACAAACAACAACAAATGCTGGTGAGGATGTGGAGAAGTAGGAACTCTAATACACTGTTGGTGGGATTGCAAATTAGTGCATCCACTTTGAAAAACAGTATGGAGGATCCTCAGAAGATTGGGAATGAACCTACATTATGACCCAGCAATACCACTTCTAGGTATCTACCCAAAAGAACTGAAACCAAACTAACAGACTAATGCATGTGTATCTACGTTTATAGCTGCACAATTAACAATTGCCAAACAATGGAACCAGCCAAGATATTTATCAACAGATGAATGCATTACAAAACTATGGGATATATACACAATGGAATTTTACGCAGCCATAAAGAAGAACAAAATTGTGTCATTTGCAGGGAAATGGATGGAATTAGAGAACATTATGCTAAGTGAGATTAGTCAGTCACAAAATGTGAAAAGTTGGATGCTCTCCTAGGGAGAATAGGAGATAGGAGGGAGTCCAGACAAAGATGGAGAAACCTTAGATGAGTAACGAAGGCGACATAACTGAGGGAGATGGGAGGGGTAAAGAGGGAAATACCCTAATGTACAGGATGTACATACACAAACTTATCAAAATCAACTACTATGCTGAGCAGGAGAAGGAGGGAAGGGGGAGGTAATGGGGGTGGGAATTGGGGGAGAGGTATGTGACTGATGTGTGCATGTATACTTCTACCACCCTGAAACTCATCAAGATGTATGATTACAATGCGCCAATAAATAAATAAATAAATGCATAATTTTAAATTAAAAAATTAACATATATGGAAATATGTAAAAAAGTAAATAAAATATTAATAAATAAGTAAAATAAGAATAAGTAAAAATATCATATGTATATATATATATTTTCTTTTTGGTACTGGGGATTGAACCCAGGGGCATTTTATTCCTGAGCTACACCCCCAGCCATATTTATTTTTTATTTTGAAACAGGGTCTTGCTAAGTTGATGAGGCTGGTCTCAAACCCGCTATTATCCTGTCTCAGCCTCACAAGTACTGGAATTACAAGCGTGTGCCACTGTGCCTGACTCTTGTGTATAATATTATTGATGTGTTAAAAACTTATAGGATACTCTTTTATTTATTATATATTTGTGTATTAGTATATATATAGGTATGTACACATAGTGCTTATTCTGTATCTGGCACTGTTTTAAGTAAGTGCTTTTAACTAACGAGCAGATACTATAATTATTTCCATTTAATAGATGAAGAAACTGAGCATAGAGAGTTAAGTGCTTGTAACCCCAGGATCTGATCCCAAGTCCTCCTTTATGAATCTCCCCTTAAACACTATCATAAAAAAAGGAAATCAGTGATCAGAGCTAGTAAGTAACTGCTCTGGTTCAACAGGTCAAGAGGGATGTATGGAGTGACTTCTGTGAGCCAGGCACTGGGCTGCCCACAGTCACCAAACGCATGAGTGGGAGCTGAGAGCCTGGATCTGGCTCAGGATCATCTGATTCCAGGTCCTCACTTTTTCTACTCCATCCTGTATAACGGGGGAGCATTTTCTCCCTTGGGGTGATGTGTAAGAGGCAAGGTTGGCACATGGCACAGCACTCTTAGCACAGAATGCCACAGCGAGGACAGAAGCTCGGGTGTGTTGTGCTGTGGGAGGGTCGTTGTGTTAGATGACACCTCTCAGCAGCCTCGTCATTTCACCTTTTGGGCCCCAGACACTCTAATGTGGCCCAGGTGGTTCAGAACTTACCTTCGGGGTTCAGATGCCTCCATGCAATGAACAACAGACTTTAAGAATTCCAGGAAGTGTTCCTACAATCCCAGCCTTTGGCATTAGAATCTGTTGAACCTCCAGTTATTGAAAATTCCTTATATTTTTCCCTTGACATCTCACACTGTACTTCAGACTGCTTTGATAGCTCCCCAACAGTTGCCTTCATATTTCAAAACCTATGAAATGACATATTTGAAGGGATTATTCATTTTTTCCAATGGAAAGCATATACCCCACAATGCTGTAATAATACTAACCAGATGGATTGAGAGGGCTTTGACAAGGCGTTTCTTCAGCTAATTTGAGAACATACTGGAGTTCAGTCTCTTTTGACTAGTGCAAAATGGGTAGGATGAAAAGTATCCTATAAATTTCCTGCTTGTACAATTTTAATACTTTCATCATGGTCAGATGAATATATTTTAAAAGTCAATGCTCCCCTTCCTCCATTTTGCAAGTAGAAGCTTCATGAGTTATTCAGTTAAGCCAGGAAAATGTTAACCACTAGTACTAGATATACCTTAATAATTCCCATTCAAAATTCAAAATAAACGAGCAAACAAACAAACTCAAAACACCACAAAACAAAATAAAACCTTCCAGTCAGTGTTTATGCCTTGGCCTCCTTCTCCCTTACTCTCAAAGGAGCCCAAGAAACTTAAAGAAAACTTATTTACATATAAAGTCATAAAATTTCCAGGACTGGAAAGGACCTTAAAGATCATCAGGTCTACCTCTTTCATGTTCTATATGAAAACTTTGAGGAAGATTCAGTGACTTGGACGGCAATATGTGACAATGTTTAGATTTGAATCTCATTCTACATGTAAAGTCCGCTCATTACATCACTTCGCCTCTTTTTATGCTTTGCTTTTTCATACTTTCCCTCCCTTTTCTTTACTTTTTCCATTTCTCCTGTCAGAACCAGTTCTTGGATGGTGATGGGATGAGTCAAACCAGAGTGAGCCAGGTTGTGAACAGCCTAATTCAGCAAGGGAGGACAGGTAATAGAGGGAAGGTCTGGCAATGGATAGTTAGAAAAGGTGTATCGACAGGTCCAGAGAAAACAGAGTTTAAATATAGAAGTCCACACCCATAATCCCAGAACTTGGGAGGCTGAGATAGTAGGAGTGCAGGTTCAAAGCCAGCCTCAGCAACATAGTGAGACCCTGTTTCAAAAATAAAAAATAAAATAGGTTTGAGGATGTATCTCAGTGGTTGAACTCTCCTGGGTTCAATCCTTAATACCACAAACAAACAAAGTCCAGAGAAGGCAGTTTACAGAGTATGCTTAAAGCAGGGAATTCGACATCGGGCCATAGAAGTGCAAGAGGCAGATCAAGTAAGCAGTGGGTAACAGGGACCCACGGCAAGTGCAGGGACCCACTGTCCAGAGGCAGGAAGCTTCATCTTAAAAAACAAGGTAGGGATGAGGCCACAGTGGCTCAGGGGAACTGGAATCAAAATCTGTAGCTCAGTTCCCGAGGAACAAGTTTACAAGGTCAGGGAAGAATTAGCAGTGAACTTCTGGCCTAAAGTTCCTTAAACTATCCCAGAATGATGTGGAAGACAGGGTCGCTATCTGAATAGTTCAGATACTCTCACTATCTCCCAGCCTCCCTCATGTCTGGACTGGGACCTTGGGGCTGTTTCTGATCAAAGGACACGAAAGGGAGTAGAGACCATGACAGCCACATATCTTGTTGTGAAGGGAAGGAAGACAAAAGAAGTCTTAGAGAACAACTCCTTGCTTACCTTACCCAAAATTCTATGACGAATACTCTCTGGAACATGTGCAGCCTTAGACACAGAACAATCATTTTACCTGAGGACTTAATGACTACTTGGAAAATGCCTTTGAGCATGAAAAAGGACTTTGCTACATAGGGACTGTCTCCTAGAAGAAAACAACAGCAAAGAAGGTTTCCCCATAAAACAAATGCTCTCTATTATAAGTGTTTGTTTTGTTTGAAAACAGGATAAGTGGAGGGAATTTATAAATGATATATGGTAAACATGTATAAACATATTAAAACATCATGTAAATGTAAATAGGCTTATAAACATGGAAGTAGATATACATCAATTTACATCTATAACTCATTTAATTCTGACAAATGAATGAGGCAGATATTATTATTCCCATCTTATAGATCAGGAAACTGAGGCACAGAAAGTATAAATAATTAGAGAAACAGTTGACACAAGTAGTTTGAGTAGGCAAACTTCTAAGTTAGAAATTACTGAATATTTATATATGTTACCATAATTTAAGCTATATCAATCTATTGTGTCTCATATATTTTTTTAATTTAAAATTAACCATCTTGAGCTGGGCGTGGTGGCACACGCTTGTAATCCCAGTACTTGGGAGGCTGAGACAGGAGGATCACTGGTTCACGGCCAGCCTCAGCTACTTAGTGAGGCCCCCCGCAACTTAGTGAGACCCTGTTTCAAAATAAAGAATAAAAAATAGGGCTGGAGGTGTAGCTCAGAGGCAGAATGCCCCTGGGTTCAATACCCAGTACCCCCCCCCCAAAATTAACCATCTTAAAGTGAATGATTGAGTAGCATTTAGTACATCCACAATATTGTACAATCACCAACTCCATTTGGTTCCAAAATGTTTTAATTCCTCCCCAAAGAAACTGTCTACCCAGTAGGCAATTGCTGCCCATTTCTTCCATTCCCTAATCCCTAAGAAACCTCCAGCCTTAAGCAACCACTAACCTACTTTTTATGTCTATAGATTTCCCTATTCTGAGTATTTCACATAAATGGAATTGTATAATATGTGACCTTTTATGTCCAGCTTCTCTCATTTAGCACAGAGTTTTAGAGGTCATTCATGTTGTACCAATGCATCAGTAGGTCATTCATCTTTATGATGAACTAATATTCCATTGTATATATACACTGCAAATTGTTTATCCTTTCATCTGCTGCTGAACACATGGGCTATTCATCTGTCCATGTATTGATGGGCAAGGCCTTAGGCCCAACTACATGGTTTCTAGTCTGAGTTACCCCCTGCCCCTTGGACTTGCTGCTCCACAACATGCTGCTCCACAACAGTTAAGAGGCTGGATGTGCCTTGAGTCATGAGACCTTCAAGCTGAGAATCTGTGACCAGGTATTGGTCCTGCGACACATTTTAGGAGTGGTAGAAGAAATTACTCTGGCTTTAGAGGACTTCTTGGATTTAATTTTGCCACCAATAGCTGTGTGACTCTGGGCCAGACTCCTTGGGCCTCAGCTACCTCATCTATGAATTCAGGGGAACTCTGAGTCCCTTCTAGCACTAACAGTCAATAAACTGCATTTTTTTTCTATGAAAAGTATTTTTTGTTGAGTTACATTGAAATCAGTGGTTTGTAATCATTGTCCTTATTCATTGTTGTTTTCTATTTTAGGGTCTATTTAATTATATTATGTTAAATCCTTGTATTACTCTTTTAAAATAGATTAAAAATTATGCCTATTTTAGATGGAATGGAGAAGTTATTTCCCTGAGCCATACAACCAGAGTGGGAGGAACTAGGGCTCAAATCCAAACAGCTAGACTCCAAAGACCACAGTTCTTTTTCACTTCAAGTCTGCCATTAGTACTGGTCAATGATTTTCTCTTCCCAGATTTTATTTCTCCCTCAACCCAGTCCCATAGGTCTCCCACAATTGCTCCAATAAATCTGACTATTTCTGCACTCCACCCATCTTACAAGAGCTTCCAAAGCCCATGAGCATCACTCCCATTGAAGGATCTTTGAGTGTACTCCCTGTTGCAGAGAAAAGGCTCCGCTTCTCCTCCTTCCCCAAAGCCACCTGAACTGATTTGAGAATATGAATAATAACAATATCATGTGACCATTGATTACTTGGCAATGATCAATTTATCTACCCACTGCTCTCTATCATCTTATGGGAGTGTGACAGCAATTCCACAAATTAGTCAAGGACTAATTCTACATGTGAGAAGACTGAGAGGTCCCTTTCTCATGGTCACATACTGGCGCCGAGTACCCCACTCCCATCCTGGACCTCTGATATGCTGTGTTGAGCTGGAGCTTGGGGAAATAGCTCAAGAACATGCCAAAGTTTCTCTCTGTGGGCGGCAAAGGAATGAGGGTGTCACTGGCCACTTAAAAGCCACACATACAAGTGTCATTCAGAATACAGGCCCTGGCCTTATAGAATCAATCTGTGGCCTGCCCCCGGGGAAGTTATTTTGAGAGCTCTGGGTGCTCTTACATTCCTATACACAGGCATCATCCTCTATTCCGTGAGCTTGACGGTCCCCTAAAATATCCCTGACAACCCCAGTGACTGATATTCACCAGATGCTGCTTGGGACTCCTGTTCTCCTGTGGGTATAGTGCAAAAATCCTCCATCACACCTTGGGAGTGACCCATGGGCCGAAGTGCTGATGACTCTCCCAGGACATGAAAGTGAGGGAATCTCAGTGGCGTGGCCTGGGGTCTGTGGTTGGTTGGCTCGTTTTGGTTTGGAGGTCACTTGTTTGGGAAATCTGGCTTTCCTTTAACTGCTTACCCTTTTTGTCTTATTCAACCCCACTTCTTTTTCTAATCCATGTGTCACCAGGAGAAGAAAATATAAATATGTGAGGTTGCTATTTTCCACAAGTCCACTCAGCAATCAGTGCCAAACCAGACTTGGCCTGAAAACCACTCTGGCATCAGTAAGAAGAAAAGGAGATGGGGTTACATTTCTTGTAAGCTTTGATTTTCATTGTGGCACATTGTGGGTGTTGTTGTTGTTGTTCTGGGATGAGGGACAGGCTTATTTTCATAGCTGGGTTTATGATTAAATTCAGCATTGCAACTTGTTAAATTCTATCAACTTAACACATTCACAGCATTAGGAAATGTAGCAGTTTATCCTCCCCTAAGAGTGAACTTTCTAAAATGCAATCGTAATTGTGTTATGCCTTATTTGGGACATTCTGGCTATAAGCTGCTTTTCAAACTTATTGGCAGGGCTGATATTTACCTGGTATTCCACAGCACCCTGACTTGGCTGGACTCCATTTTGATTGGTTCAGATCCATGCCACACTGGTCATTACTTTCATTATAACCCTTACTTATTAACCTTGACTTCTTATGACACCAAGTCAAGTCGTTCCAGAAAATGCATCATGCATTGAATGAACCAAGCTCTTTTATCTTTTTATACCTTTGCTTTGGGAGTCCCCAACTTTTTCTAACTCCTTTCATCTTTCAATGCTCTCAGTTCTATGAAATCTTCCCCAGCCTCATCTTCTCCCCCTTTTCCCACCATGCTATTCCATAGCACCATTACAGATCAATGGATTAAGAGACAGTTTTTTCACTAACAGTGAACAATATCCAAAAAGAGCCAAGTTAATACCATCAGAAAAAAGGCAAAAGAAAGTAAAAGAAGTAAAAAAGGAAAGTAAGTCCCTTTTATAAGAAATTTACAGAATCTTAGAGTTGGAGGTGTATAAGAGATTTACAGAATCTTAGAGTTGGAAGTTGCTCCCCATTCCCTTCTGCAAACACCCCCTACAATGTATTTCTTAGACAGAGAAAGTTAAAAATATCCTGCAATGAATATAGCAGATTAAAGTTCAGCTACAGCTCATCATTTGTGAATTGTGGTGTCTATTTCTTGCAGAAGGACAAAGAGGCAGCCAAGAGATAATGCCTATGTGTCCACACACACTTGCTAAATTTGTGGAAAATTCCGAGGAAGGGCCTCTATGGGGAGCCGGAGACCACTCTGCAATGAAACCTGCTTCTAGTAAAACTAAGTCTGCATGAGATGGAAGCAGTCTGGACAGTGTCTGGATTGAGTTTGGGAAGTGATCCTGGAATTTTCCTCTGAGGATCCACTCACAATACTGATGTTTTCAGGTAGGGTTTGAATGTGATTTTGCCTGGAGTCAGAGCAATGGACTCGAATGCCCTCCAAGCGCCCTCTAGAGGTTGAAGTGCACATCTGCCAGTGGAGCTGCCCCACTGTCCAGAGGGGAGTCCAGATAAGCCCCAGGAGTTATCCATTCTTTCCGTTAATTAGAACAAAATCTATATAATGTTAAAAACATTTTAAATATTAAACTTTCCCATTCTCTTCAAAAAGCAAGGCTGAGGTCAAATACATTGTGAATATACAATTGTAAAGAAGAGGTAGTAATTGATAACATTCTAAAATGTCAAATAAGGTAATTTGATTAAAACTAATGAAAGTCAGGCGTGGTGGCGCACGCTTGTAATCCCAGTACTTTGGGAGGCGGAGACCGGAGGATCCGGGTTCGC
>PVJS01001546.1:0-83871 GCA_004027185.1 Glis glis
GTGTGTGTGAGAGAGAGAGAGAGAGAGAGAGAGAGAGAGAGAGAGAGAGACACTAGGGACTGAACCTCTGAACTATACCACCAGCCCTATTATATGTTTTATTTTGAAACAAGGTCTCACTATGTTGCCAAGGGTGGCCTCAAACCTGCAATTCTCCTGTCTCAGCCTCCCAAGTACTGGGATTACAGGTGTGTGCCACCATGCCCAGCAAGTGTTTTTATTTTAAAGAGGACTTAAAATTTTAAGGCAATAGGGTATAGCTTAGCCATGGAATTTCAGGGATTAGTCAGTTGGAGGTTAAGCAAAATCGCTGGGGAGGATGGAGGAGAGATTTGAAATCCTCTAGGAATGGCGACCTGCATTTCTTCTTGGCTTAAATGAGCCTGGCTTCAGGTTCAATAAATGCTTAGTGTTCCTCGGGTTTGAATTACAGCTATTTAAGACTCTTCGGGCATCTTTACCATCACAAAAAGGAGCCATACCTTGTTGCTTTGTGATGAAAATTCAGAGGTTTTCAGACTCTCTCTCTCTTTTTGCTCTCCAGGAAAATCCAGTCTGATCAAATCACTCACAGCCTACAAACCCAAATCTTGAAATTTCACATTCTACTTTCTTCTGGGTTAACTCTGTTCTCTGTCACAGGCCTCGCAGGTGGCATTTTAAAAAATCAATAGAAATTTTGTCTCATAAACATTTTAAATTCAAACCAAAGTTTAGACCGCAATAATGAAACACCCGGCTTCTTATCTTATAATTAAGCCTGACGAATCTAACACTTTTCTTCTGCTGCCTAGTAATTCAGGACTGTAAAGGGACTTTATTTCGTGTGGGAGAGAACAGAATAGGGAGAGATTTACTGAAGTTACACAAACAATGATAAGAGGAGATATGAAATCAACAAGGAAATCGTTGCCAGGCAACAGGCTCGGTTGTCAAAGAGATAGAGCAGCCTTCAATAATAACCCACGAGCAATCCTTGATAATCGCTCATAAAGCTCTGAGCTAGAAAATGCCCACATCACGGCTGGTTCAGGGCAAATACTTTCCCAAAGAACCAAAGCATCCCTCGCTCTCATTCCAGTCCATAATATGAACTGCGCTTCCTGTAAATACAAGACTCCTGTGTCCTGCAGCTGGAACATTGTGTGGCTTCTGGTTTTTTTTCTTACTATATTATTATTGTTTTTTTTTATTGGTGCGTTGTAATCATACATCATGATGAAGTTCAGGGTGATAAAGGCATACATGCACACAGTACTTGTTGAGCCCCCCCCCAGTTCCCACCCACTCCCTCCCCTTCCCCCCTTTCCCATGCACAACATTGTGATGGATATTGATAAATTTGTATATGTGCATCATGTCCATTGAAGTGTTTCCCTCTTCAAGTCTTCCTCCCCCCCACCTCCCTCACTCCACTAGGGTTTCTCCTCTGTCTGGAGTCCCTCCTGTGTCCCAGTTTCTCCCTAGCTTCCACATATGAGGAAAAACATCCAACTTTTCACCTTTTGTAACTGACTAATCCCATTTAGCACAATATTCTCCAGTTCCATGTATTTCCCTGCAAATGACATAATTTTGTTCTTCTTTATGGCTGAGTAGAATTCCATTGTGTGTATATCCATAATTTTGTAATTCATTCATCTGTTGATGGACACCTAGACTGGTTCCATAGTATAGCAATTATGAATTGGCTTCTGTTTTTTGTAGGTAATATTTTTCTTAGTACAGTGAACTGTGGTCACACGATGAACCCACACCAAGCCAGATGATCTCGTTTTGATTATCAGCAAATCTTTGCCGGCTTGATTACCAACATTTGACCAGTGAGTCCCATTAGTTAACAGTACCACAGACGCTTGTGAAGACTGCAGGATATGAGAGTTTGGAGGAACCTTAAAAAATATCCAACCCACAAGCTGGGTGTGGTGGCGCACGCTTGTAATCCCAGTACTTGGGAGGCTGAGACGGGAGGATCCTGGTTTGTGGCCAGCGTCAGCTACTTAGTGAGGCCCTCTGCAACTTAATGAGACCCTGTTTCAAAATAAAGAACAAAAAATAGGGCTGGGGTGTGGCTCGAAGGTAAAATGCCCCTGGGTTCAATCCCCAGTACCACACACACACACACACACACACACACACAAATATATATATATATATATATATATATATATATATATATATATTCAACCCACTTTCTTCATTTTCACAGATGGGGAACATGGCTTCATGACTGATATGTTCATGACCCTCTCCTTTTGTTCTTTGAGTCTACATTCCAAATAGAGCCTGGGCTTTATGTGTGGAATTCTCTGCAGCTAAGTTCATCCAGTCCTTTTCCTCTGTCTTTTAAGACTTTTAAGACTTGTGGCCAGTGATGTCCCTGCTATACTCATCCATGGTCCCTAGCTGCTAACATCTTTTCGAGTAATCGGAAACATTAATACAAGCCAGGCGCAGTGGGGCACGCCTGTAATCCCAGTACTTGGGAGGCTGAGACAGCCAGTCTCAGCAACTTAATGTGACCCCATTTCAAAATAGAAAATAAAAGAGGGCTGGGGTGTAGCTCAGAGGTAGAACAATGCTGTGTTCAATTCCCAGTAACACACACACACACACACACACACACACACACGAAAGAAACATTAATACATGGATCTGAACAATGAATTTCAAGCCATGTAGCACATCTTAGTCAGTCAGAGATTATCCTGACTACATTAGGAGGTACTGCTCCTCCCTCCCTGTCCCTGAACACCAGGTACCATATAATGGCTAAAAGTACAGACTCTGGGGCCTGGCTCCCTAGCTTGAACCCCTGTTCTTTGTGACCGTTGATAACTTGCCTAACATCTGAGTGTGAGTTTCATCATCCATAAAATGAGGACCCTGGTGGTGAGAGAATTTAAAAAGCTCCCAGAGAGCTTAGAAGAGTACCTGGCACATGAGCACTAGGTAGTGTGAGATATTGTCTTCCCTTGTAGAGTCTGATTTATGTTGATAACGTCTTTGATGATGTTGAAGCAAAATCTCCCCGGAGTTACAGATTACAGCTTGGAAAGGCTGTGCTCAAACCCAAAGCCAAAGTAAAAGGCAAGGGGCAGGGACAGAGGAAGCGGTGATGGGAGACAGACACCTTTCCTATTTTGGGTTTCTACTTTTCGTACATGACCCATTTGATGGCTGGATTGGTGATTCTTAGCAATATAAATCAAGCAATCACGTAGCGTTTCTTCACTGGTATTTTTCATGTTGATGCTGATTTCGATTTACTTTTATTTCTCCCCCAAAGGTAGCAAAGAGGCCTTGCGAAGTTTGATTCATCGTTGTAACAACACTGTGGTTGAACTGTTCAGGAAGACATTGGTTTCCTGCTTAACTGGAAGCACGATTGCTCATATCTACAGCAAACATTTCTTAACATCCAAGAAAAAAGAGCAAGCTAGGGCGAGAAAAAACAAATAAGGTGAGAGTTCTTATGACCTGTAGACACATGCACGCCAAACCCAGCATTTCAGTCCCAAGTGATTTCTACATCCTGGGAGGTGACTGGGATGAAATCAGAGCTCTTGGGAATGGGATTTGTGTCCTTAAAAAAGAGGCCCCCAAGCCAGGAGTGGTGGCACATGCTTGTAATCCCAGTACTTGGGAGGCTGATATCAGAGAATCCAGATTTGCGGCTAGCCTCAGAAACGTGTGAGGCCCTCTGCAACTTAGTGAGACCCTGTTTCAAAATAAGGAATAAAAAACAGGGCTGGGGGTGTAGCTCGGAGGTAGAATGCCCCTGGGTTCAATCCCCAGTACCACAAAAATAAAAATAAAAGAGACCCCCAGAGACGGCCCCTCACTCCTTTACCATGTGAGGACATAGCTAGGTGGAGTCAACTATAGACCAGGAAGTGGGCCCTTGCCAGACGCCAAATCTGCCTGCACCTTGATCTTGGACTTCCCAGGGAACAGACCCTATGAGTCATAAATTTCTGTTGTTTATAAGTCACCAAGTTTATGGTATTTTCCTATGGCCGCCTGAATGGGTGAAGACACAATAAAATATATCCTGGCACTAAAAAGAATGAACTGAACTGATACATAAAAATAACAACATGGATGAATCTTTAAAATATGCTGAATGAAAGATTTTGAACACACAAAAAATATACATTATGTAAAATTCTAAAACAAAGTAATCTATAGTGGTATGTGTGCGTGTATGTGTGTGTGTTTTACTGGAGATTAAACCCAGGGGCATTCTACCTCTGAGCTACACCCCCAGCCCTATTTGTATTGTTTTTATTTTAAATAGGGTCTCCCTAAATTGCAGAGGACATCACTAAGTGGCTGAGGCTGGCTGCGAACTTTAGATCCTCTTGTCTCAGCCTCCCAAGGTACTGGGATTACAAGCATGCGCCACTATGCCTGGTTTATAGTGACATTTTTAAAAACAAAATCAGGGCTGGGGGGTCTAGCTCAGCAGTAGAGCACTTATCTAGCATGCACGAGGTGGTCCTGGGTTCCATCCCAGCATACATACATACACACACACACACACGCACACACACACTCCAGCAGATGCTTGGGGTGAAAGAATTGTTCTATACATCACTCGGGGTGCTGTTTTCATGGGTATTTGTATTTGCCAAGGTTTATTGAATTTTATACTTAGAATGAGTGAGTATACGTAAACTATGCCTCTAGATTAATTAGTAAGAAAAAAATCTCCCCTATGGCCACAGTCGTGCAGCCAGAGTTGTTCTGTTTGCTCTCCGAGCCACTGCGATTCAGCTTCTGTTCTCAGCACTCCACATACATTGCCCTTGCCGAGGTCCCCAGTGACTTTCATGTTTCTCAATCAAAAGGACAGTTGTAATCCTCACCTTTCTGTACAAGCTGATGCAGTTCACCGACTGGCCTCTCTCTCTCCTGGTATTTCCCCATCTTGTGGACCCCTTCCTTTGGCCTCCTTTGCTGTCTGCAGCTGCTGGCTGGCCCTGAGTGTGGGACACCTCTGGCTCTCTTCTAGACCCTTTCCTCTCTACATCCTTCCTTCTCTCATGCAGGTCAACTCACCCACCCTGAGATGTGCATAACCAAATCTACCCCTGTTCACAGACCTCGCTTCTGAGCTCCAGATCCATGCCTCAGCTGCAGGTGTGGCATTTCCTCTTGGAAGACCACATGCCCACGACGATCCTCTCACCCTGCCCACCAGACCCGCGGTTCCCATCATCTCATTGGTGCCTTGCCTATTCACCCCGTTGCTAGAAAACTGGAAGAAAACCTGAATCATTCATTTTCTTTCACCCTCCACAAATTACCAATTGCTAAGTGTTGCTTCCAAGTTGGTCTTAGAACCATTCCTTGATGTCCACCTCCTCCAGCCCTGGTTGGAGCCACTATCATACTATCATCTCCTGCTGCTAGAATCGCCCCCAAATCTTCCTGCAGCTCCTGCTTGGACCATCTGCAAGCCATTCTTCTTGTGGCAGGAAGAGTAAACATTTTAATGTAAATTTGTTTGTCCTGTCTGCCTTAACATGCCTCAATAGCCATGAGGCATGGCTTTTGACTTATTTTTTTTTAACTGCTGCAACTTCAGTTCCTAAAACAGTGCATAGATGCAGTAGAGTAAATGAAGTAGTTGCACTTAGGATAAGAATCTCCGAATCCACCTTGCTTTCTGTGCTCTACAAGACCCAGTCTCCATATTCCTTAGCCACATCCCACTTGCTCTTCTCTCTCCATATTAATTTCCAATCGCACTATCCTGGGTTTCTTTTCTTAACTCCCATGTCTTTGCATGTATTTCTCTTAAAATGCAGAGGGTACACCTGCTGCTCTTGGATTATCTGTGTCTTGGGGATCTTCAACTCTATTTTATCAGTTTACATAAGGGTGTTTTGCTATTATTGTTTTGTTTTATTTGTTGTTGTTGTTTTGGTACTGGGAATTAAACCCAGGGGCATTCTACCTCTGAGCTATATCCTCAGCCCCTCTCCTCCTCCTCCTCCTCCTCCTCCTCCTCTTTCTCCTCCTAAACAGGGTCTCACTAAGTTATTAAGGGTCTCCCTAAGTTGCTGAGGCTGGCCTCAAGCCTGTGATCCTCCTGCCTCAGACTCTAAAGCACTGGGATTCCGGGCATGCGCCACCATGCCCAGCAAGCATTTTAATCGGCATTCTTACTATTGTGACCCCAACATCTGGCATGCAAAACTTAAGAGGAAGAAGTTTATTCACTCAGTGTTCTGGAGATTTCAGGCCGTGTTACAGCTGCCTCCCAGCAGGAGCCAGGGCTGCAGGTCCTCAGGGCATCATGGCGGGGAGCAGAGAGAGAGGAGGAGCGCTTGAGTCAGCTCATGGCAGCAGGGAAGAGAGCAGGAAGCTCCAGCAGCTGAACTGGGAAAAAACTATCCACCTGCCATGCCCCTAGGAACCTCCCTAGCAACCAGGTTCTGCTTCTGAACATGGCTTCCTTGTCTACCACATGAGGTCTGGGGGGGACGGGACATCATAAATCTAAACCATAACAGTAAGTATACCCAGAAGGGGCCTAGCTATCAGTATATACACACTGATAACTAGATACCTAGAAACCTATCATTACCCGGGGCTGTGTTTTTAATGTGTTCCCCAAAAGCTCATGTGTTGGAAATTTATGTTGATGGTATTTGGAGGTGGGGCTTTTGGGAGGCAATCAGGATTGGATGAGGTCATGAGGGTGGGGACTCACGATGGCATTAGTGGCTTTCTACAAAGAGAGACCCAAGCTAGCACACTTGCTCTGTCTCGTCATGGGATGCCCTCCACCATGTTATAGCAAGAAGGACCTAGCCAGATGCTGAGCAGATGTTGACGCTATGCTTTTGGACTTCTAACCTGCAGAACCATGAGCCAATATACTTTATTCTTTACCCAGTCCCAGGTATTTTGTTATGTCAAGAGAAAACAGACTAAGACACATATAATGCTAGTTTACCATGTAATGATCAGGACAAAGCTTTCCAGAATGTTGGCACCCGATGTTGAAGACAACCCTTTGCTGATGGTAAGGTACCAGCTACCAAATTGCAATGTTAACCAAGGAGTCAGTTAGCCAAATTAGCCATTGGAGAGCTATTTTATGAACTAGATACAAACTACTGGAGAGCAGGGATTTTTGTTTGTTTGTTCGGTTCATTGTTGCATCTATGGGGCCTAGTACAGAGCTTAGCACATAATACATGGTGTATAAATATTAATTTAAAAAGGCAATTTGAAATGACAACAAAGGGAATTTGTCTGAACAGTCTTAAGAGATGTTTCATGCATGTTGTCATGGTTCAACAGAAGACCAATTATCGTGCATATGGAGGGCCCGCCTGTTCCAGATTCAGTGTTTCTGGACCTAAAATGACTTAACTGAAAACAAAGCCCACAATGACTGAAGAGTATTAATCAACTGAAAATTAGTTCATCAAGTAACAGCACCAAGTAGTGTAGGACATGAGATATAGTAAGAAATGGACGAATTGAAAAGCACATAAATCCTAACCTTTTAATATATATAACCTTTAATATATATAACCTTTTAATATAGATATGCCATGTGAAATCAGGTAAATAATATAAAAATCTACTGTTTTTCCTTGATAGAAAATATCTGGGTTAACCTGAAAATAGGGGGGGACCTTACCTGATTTTCTAAATATTTCAACTAAATATTTCAACTGCTCAGGAAACTAAAATTTGCGGTACATTTTTGTCCTCTTAAAACTGGTTTTTAAAAATATTGTTCAATGGAGCCGGGCATGGTGGCGCTCGCTTGTAATCCCAGTACTTGGGAGGCGGAGACAGTAGGATCCAGGTTCACAGCCAGCCTCAGCTACTTAGTGAGGCCCTCCGCAACTTAGTGAGACCTTGTTTCAAAATAAAGTATAAAAAATAGGGCTGGAGGTATAGCCCGGAGGTAGAATGTCCCTGGGTTCACTCGCCAGTACCACCAAGTGCTGGTTTCAGCCTCCCAAGTGCTGGGATTACAAGCATGCACCACCACGCCCGGCATCAAGTGAAATCTTGACAGGATTTGTTGTAACAGTTTGTACAAAATGAAGGAAGAGTTGGTACAAGAAAGCTTTGAAAACGGCTTTCAGTAATATCCGCTTCCTCTTGCAATGCATAGCTTTTTATTTTTAATTGTGCCTCCTATGCCCTAGAAAAATCACCTTTTTTCCATTTAACATGTAAGATGTCACACTGTAAGTTACCCTCGGGCAGAGTCGTTCAGGGCCAATTCATTCACTCCATCCTACTCTAGCCACACCCCGTGGATCCAGCCACTATCGCAGCAGCTGCTGTCTGGGCTGTCAGATCAGAAAGTCTCCCTGGCATCCCAGTTCTGTCATTTTAAATATATGTGGTTAGAGCCCTGAGAGGTCAGTTGTAGAAATGCATTTGTAATTTATAATCCGTAAATGTGTATGAACCAGCAACCTCTCCAAGGTTGAAGTAGAACAGCTCGTTCCTTAGTCTTGAAGTGTTTATATTTTATTTATTTACTGCTGTGCTGCGGCTTGAATCCGAGGCCTTACCTATGCTAAGCACGTGCTGTGCCACAGAGCAACACCTCCAGACTTTTTTTGTTTGGTTGTTTGTAGTGATCTCAGCTCTTGACAGTGACATTGGATTGGGATGGGCTGTTGAATTAATGTTGCGGAAAAATAATGCAGCAGGTTCTAGTGAAATGCCATTTACTATTTTCAGTCAAGCCCAGTTCTGCCTTGTCAAGAGCAAGTGTATTGGAGATTGTGAAATTGTCAATGTTTCATTTTTAATTGGCTGAAATTCACAGCAGAAAGTGAAAGGACAACATTCATTCAAAATGCAAGAACCTCTTAGAATAGCTTAGAATATATTTCTCCCTCTTCTGGACAGGATTCTATGGTGAAATGCAGGGCTCCAGCTCATGATGTGAGGTTGATTTCTTCCATCCAAGTACTAACTGGGCCTGACCCTGTTTAGCTTCAGAAATCAGATGAGATAATCCCAGTACTTGGGAGGTTGAGACAGGTGGATCACAGGTTCCCATCCAGCCTCAGCAACTTAGCAAGGCTCTCCACAACTTGGTGAGACCCTGTTTCAAAATAAAAAAAATAGGGCTGGGGGTGTGTAGCTCAGAGGTAGAATGCCCCTGGATTCAATTCCTAGTAGCAAAGAAAGAAAGGAAAGAAAGAAGGAAGGAAGGAAGGAAGGAAGGAAGCAAGCAAGCAAGCAAGCAAGCAAGAAAGAAAGAAAGAAAGAAAGAAAGAAAAGATAGATGAAAGGAAGGAAGGAAGGAAGAAAAGAAAGAAAGAAAAGATAGATGGAAGGAAGGAAGGAAGGAAGGAAGGAAGGAAGGAAGGAAGGAAGGAAGGAAGGGAGAGAGAGAGAAAGGAAGAGGAGGAGGAGGAGAAAAAGAAATCAGATGAGATTGGAGTCGGCTTGAGTTCTGCACTTCAGAGTCTGAGATGCAAGTTCCTATCTAAAGTCATCTTTAGAATAAAGATCACAGTACCCACATCATGAGGTTGGTGTTAATACTGAGTGAAAACATAAATGTCAGGTACCAAGCACCAGGGCTCGCCCTGCATTTGTTGCAAATATAATGAGCACATGATTTATTATCCAAATTGATTAAAATTTGCAAGTAAAGGACAGCATTGCTAATGCGGTTACCCTTTGGTATCTGCAGAGGATTGGTTCCAGGCCACCCCTTGCCACCATCCTCTCATGCCCTGTGGATACCAAAAGCTGAGGGTGTTCAGTCCCTTTCCTAAAATGGTATGGTATTTGCATAATCTATGGACATCCTCCCACACACTTTAAATCATCTCTAGATTATTTATAATACCTGATGCAATGTAAATGATATGGAAATAGTCTTATACTGTATTGCTTAGGAAATGATTACAAGAAATAAAAGTCTGTCTATGTTCAGTAGAGGCACTTTTTAAAATTTTATCTGCGGTTGGTTGAGTCTGCAGATGTGGAACCCAAGGATATGGAGAGCCAACTGTAATTGCATTAGGATAAGAAGCTGCTTTGGGCAAACTGGGGTGATGGTCCTACTCTTCAAAAGGCAGGGTTCGTGTTGTGTGGGGCTGTGTCTAGGCTCTGTTATGTTTTTTATTGGGAGTGGATTGATTCTGTAGGTCTACTGAAATATTTAAAATACTGAATCATGACCATGGTCTAGCTCTCCATTTATTCAGATCTTCCTTTTTCTCACTGGTGTCTAGAGTTTTCTGTTTAGAGTCCTGAACACCATTTGTTGGACTTATTCCTAGGTACTAGAGCATATTTTGATGTTATTATAAATGGTATCTAAAATTTTTTACCTTTTGATGTTACATAGAAATACAAATTGTCTTTATAAGTTGAACTTGTAACCAGCTACCTTACTTAACTCTTAAAATCTAATAATTTAGATTTTTTATAAATTTTATTTATATTATGAGGTTTGTTTTTCTTCTCAAATCATACGTTACTTATTTTTCTTGAGTTACTGTATCAGCTAAGATCTTTATTAAATTATTAAGTAGTGACAACATATATCTTTGTCTTGTTCTCACACTACAGACCAATTTCTCCTTTAATTTCTATTTTTGTTGTTTCACTTTGAGGGCATGTTATTGGGTGCATACAAATTTAGAATTGTTATATTTTCCTAGTGAGCTAAATTTTTTTTTTAGTATGAAATGTCTGTTTTATCTCCAGGAAAGAAAAAGTTACTTTGCCTAATATTAACATAGCTACACTTTCTTTTTCTGGTTTGTGTTTGCATGGTATAGCTTTTCCCATTTTTTTCCTCTCAAACTCTCTCTTATCTTATGTTTTAGATATATTTCCTGTAAATAGCATACAGTATTTTTTCAATATAGCCTGACCATCTTTGTCTTGTGTGTGTGTGTGTGTGTGTGTGTGTGTGTGTGTGCACGCATGTGCGCACGTGTGCACATGTGTATGCATGACCATATGTGTTACTGGGGATTGAGCCCAGGGCGCTCTGCCTCTGAGCACACCCTCAGCCCTTTTCATTTTTTATTTTGAAACAGGTCTCGCTACATTGCTGAGGCTGGCCTCAAATCTGTGATCCTCCTGTCTCAGCCTCCCAAGTACTGGGACAACAGGCACGCACCACCATACCCACCTCCATCTTTGTCTCTTAATTGAAACATTTAGTCAATTTACATTTTAAATAATTACTTAAATATTTTGAGTTTCATACACCACCTCGCTATTTGTCATGCCTATTCCATGTGCTTTTTCTCTTCTTTTGGACGGATTCTTTTTTTCCCTCTTTGGTCTAGTTTAGAAGTTACAAATGCTTTCCCTATTCTTTTAGCAGTTATCTTAGACACCACAGCATGCATCTTTAGCTTATCGAAATCTAAAGTAGGTATAATTGTACTTTATTTTCTTCCCAGGCCATGCAAAGACCTTAGAACTCTTTTTCTTTATGGATGCTGGGGATGGAACTTAGGACATCAAGCATGCTGAGCATGTGCTCTACCACTGAGCTATACCCCCAGCTCAAGGTCCTTAGAAAATTTAACTCCACTTCCTTCACCAACTTTATTATTAATTATTATTATTATTATTATTATTATCATCTGTTTTGGTTCTGGGGATTGAAACCAGGGGTGCTCTACTTCTGAGCTATACCCTGTCCTTTTGTTGAAACAGGGTCTCACTAAGTTGCTAAGGCCAGCCTTGAAACCGTGATTCTCCTGTCTCAGCCTCCTAAATACTGGGATTACAGGCAAGTGTCATCATGCCCAGCTATTTTATTATTTTTTGAATGGGGGGTGTTCTCTATGTTGCCCAGGCTGGCCTCAAACTCATTAGTTCAAGTGATCCTCCTGCCTCAGCCTAGGCAACTGTAGCTGTGTGTGTCACCTGGTTTATCACTCATTTTAATTCTGTATGTATTTGAAACTCTTTAGATGTTGTTATTACTACTATTTTATATGGTCAGTATTCATTTAAATTTACAATATTTACAATTTTTTCTCTTTATTTTATTCTTACAACTCTGGCATTCCTTGCGCATAAAAAACATTCATTAGAATTTTTTTAGAAGTCTGAAGCATTTGCAAGAAAATGGAAAGATCTGGAGAGCATTATGTTAAGTGAGATTAGCCAATCACAAAAAATGAAGGGTCATATGTTTTCATTAATATGCGCAATTTAGAGAGTAGTGGGGACACAAAAGGGACTCCAATGACAATGGAGAACCCTCAGTGGTGCAAGGGAAGGGGTACAAGGGAAGGGGAAGGGGAAGAAAGTAGTGAATCCATGGAATCACTGTCATAAACAATGTGTATATATGAGATTATACCAACATCATTCTCAGTGCTACATGTGGGGGGGAGCCGGGGGGAGGGGACACCAAGAGCTGTGTGCATGTATGTTAACACCAAACTGATACTCATTGTGATGTGAGACTACAATGCACCAATAAAAACATTAAAAAAAGAAGTCTGCTGATGTTGTACCCTGTGTTTTTGTTTGTCTGAAAATATATCGGAGGATATTTTTCCAGGATTTGGCAGATCGTTTTTTGTTTTTTGCTAGCACATTGAAAGACTCACCCTATGTTCTGCAGGGTTTCACAGTTTTGTTGATAGATCTCTGAGGTTGCTTTGTCTGTACTGGGGATTGAACCCAGGGGCATTCTACCTCCGAGCTACACCCCCAGCCCTATTTTTTATTCTTTATTTTTGAAACAGGGTCTCACTAAGTTGCGGAGGGCCTCACTAAGTAGCTGAGGCCAGCCGGGAATCAGTGATCCTCCTGTTTCAGCCTCCCAAGTACTGGGATTACAAGCATGCACCACTACACCCGGCTCTGCTTTGTGTTTCTCTTGATTGCTTTTCTCTAGTTTCTTTTATGATCTTCTCTTTGTTTTTGGACTTTTGCAGTTCCACTAGGATGTGGCTACAGTGGACTTCATTTTCCTGCCTGGGGTTTGAATAGAGTTTCTAGATTCTGTGGATTGATATCTTTTGCTTTAGAATAAACATTTTGAATGTTAGCTCTTTATATATTATTCTGCCATGTTATCTCTTTTGTTCTCTTCTCTTGCTAAGCATCTTCTTCCTAACTCCTTTGAGTCTCTTTTTCTCCCTTTTATATTTTCCATCCTTTTGACTTTGGGGGTTTTATTTACTATATTTTTCTCTCTTGAAGAAACTAAAATTAGATGGCCCAATATTTAATTATTTTAATGGATCATTTCCTCACACCTTAAAATTCACACATTTTTCTCTTTGGTTCCTACTAAATCTTATCTATTGACTTCATTTGTTATTGTATGTTTCTCACACCAACATACATACAAGAAAGACAACAAAAAAAAGGGGAATGCAGGTTATGACCAGGTGGCCCTTTAATTGAAGAGTTTAAACACTAAAGGGCTGTAACAGAATACAAATCCTGCCGATCAAATGGACGGAAAAATGAGAGAAGGCAAAATTGTCTCTATAACCAGGGCCCTTAATTGGGGCATCTGCCTATTTTTCAATTGCTTGTCTATTTTCAATCCCCCCTTTAACAGTCAGGGTGGCTTTCAAAATTCTAGCTGTAAAATAAATGTCAAGCTTCCATGTCACCAAACATGAAGGAAACTAATTAGCAATTGTTATTGTGGGTCCATTCATTTAAAGAGTGCTGTATTACTTTACTTGTATAAAATTGATTTTATCTCCTCTGTTTGCCTTATTCTCACTCCAGATTGAGAAACAAGTGACTTTGGAAACAGTCACGTTTTCCCATGGCTGTCAGAAGAATGTGGCAATTTCTTTTTCTTTTTCTTTTTCTTTCTTTTTTTTTTTTGCGGTACTGGAGATTGAACCCAGGGGCATTCTACCTCTGAGCTACACCCCCAGCCCTATTTTTTATTCTTTAGTTTGAAACAGGGTCTCACTAAGTTGCGGAGGACCTCACTAAATAGCTGAGGCTGTCCGCGAACCCAGATCCTCCCATCTCAGCCTCCCAAGTACTGGGATTACAAGTGTGCGCCACCACACCCAGCTGGCAATTTCATAGATAGCTACACTGTCAAGAATCTATATATCTGATGCGGGGCGGGAGAGCCGTCGGCCCCACCCCTAGAGATCCCCCACCCCACGCTGGGGACGCAGGGTGGGTGAGCCCTAGGCCCCACCCCCAGAGAACTCCTCCTCCCTACCCCTACCCCCCACCCCCCCGCTGGGGATGCAGGGCAAGTGAGCCCTCAGCCCCACCCCCAGAGACCCCCTCCCCCTGCACTGGGGATGCGGGGCAGCAAGCCCCCAGCCCTGCCCCAGAGTACCCCAGTACTGAGGTCACAGGAGGATGAGCCAAGACCCGGCACAGGAGGGACTCCAGACAAAGAGAGAAAACCTCAGATGAGCGAAGAAGGTGAACTAACTGGGGGAGACGGGAGGGAAGGAGAGGGAAACAAACTGGTGCCCAGGATGGACATACACAAAGATACCAAAGTCAACTACTATGCTGACAATGGGAAGGAGGGAGGGGGAGACAGAGTGGGGTGGGAGTTGGGGAGGGCTAATTGACCGATGATGAGTGCATGTATATGTCAACCACCCTGAAATCCTTCAAGAGGTATGATTGCAATGCACTAAAAAAAAAAAAACCTGAAAAAAACTACTGTATTCAAAAGCAATCACTGGGGTTTTTTTTCAATGCTAAAATAAAAAAAAAACACCCATGCTAAAACTCACGGATATAAAAAGCCAACAGGGCTGGTCTTACAAAAGAAATTAGATTTGATTCTACATAGTAGTTTTATTGATAGAGATAAGTGAAAACTATCACCATTAAAAACGCAGATAGCTGATAAAGCTCTAAGCTTGACCTTGCATTTCCAAAGTCTCGTTCTTCTAAGGAGAAGCAAATCTGCCCAAGAACACGATGTTAGCTGTAGGGTTGTGTCGAATAAAGAAAAGGAACGGGTGGTCAGCTGTGAAGTCTTCCTCCATCAACATAGCGAATTCGGCAATTCCGGCCGTGGCAGCCGCTGCCTCTGTGCCCTCTTCATTCACTTCCACGAAAGACTTATGCACAATTTTTGATATAAACAGATCTCTGGCTCCAGACATGCCAGACAGATCTGCCTTGCTGCTATTAAAGAGATCCTGCACACCCAGGCGGACCAGGTCGGCATTGAGGACATAGCTTTCTTCCAGTTTGAACCTGGGCAATTTGACATTGACCTCAACCTTAAGCAGGTTCTCAGGTTTGGTCCACTCACGCAGTTTCTCCAAAGTCAATTGTTTCTCGATCTGGAATTAGAATAAGGCGAGAAAAAAAATAAAAAGAGGTGAAATCCATTTCACATAATTAATAAAGCACTATTTAAATGAATGGACTCACAATAACGCTTGCTAGTAGGTTTCCTTCATGGTTTGTGCCAAAACAGATTCCATTTGGAGGATATCATTTTTGTCTGGCAGTTGGTGAAATAGAACACAGCTATGTTCCAAGTCATCAAGGATCCAAGTACAGGGACTTTGGACATCAAGCTCATCTATCCATTTACCCTGCTACCCACCCACCCACCTACCCACCTACTCATCCATCCATCCATCCATCCATCCATCCCTCCATCCATACATCTATTCATGGATCATCCTTCTATCATGTCCATCCATCCCCATCCACCCATCCCTCCCTCCTGCCTCATATTGTATCCATCTATCCTCCCACCATCCCCCTGTGCATTCATCCATACATTCATCCCTGACCTCCCTCCCTCCTCCTATCCTATCCACTCATCATCCATCCATCCATCCATCCATCCATCCATCCATTTCCCCTTCCTCCTATCCTATTAATTCCATCCATCCACCATCCATCCATCCATCCATCCTCCTATCCTATCTATCCCCCATCTAGCCACCCCGCCCTCCTATTGTATCTATCCATCATCCCATCCAACCTTTCATTCATTCAAGACTCATTAAACCCCTACCACATGGGATCACTGTGACACCCATCCATCCGTCCATCCTCCTTCTATTGTATCCATCCATTTATCCATCCATCCATCCATCCATCCTCCTATCCTATCCTATCCATCCATCCAGGACTTAATAAACCCCTACCACACTGGATTACTGTGACAGGCCATGATGATTTTATTATCCTAATTGGTTGAATGGTACACAGGAAAATTTAAGAGATTTCTTCTATTTATTCTGAAACCCACTGAACCCATGGTAATCTGTAAACCTCACTAGAACTGAGATAATCCCTAATATCTTTAGCTCCTAGGTAAAAATTAGGAAAGCAGATGATGTACCAGATCTTGTTCCTCATTTAAACTGCGGATAAAAATTGTACCTACTTTATAGCACAGTTGTGAGCATAAAGTGTTTGGTACATGGGAAGTGCTTGGCATATAGTAAGCACTACATAAATGTCAAGTATTAACATTGCTATCATTACTATTATTGTTGGATTAAAACAGAACCATCATTCCACTTATCCTATTGATGCTAATAATTCCTTTCATGAGAGTTTCACTCTGCAATCAGAGAAAAGGCTAATACAAAAATACAAGTAAAAGAAGGAATGCATGGATTTGAACACATTGAGATATACATGCAAATGACTAACATTAGATCCTTCTTGATAGCAAGTTTGGCGGGGGAGGAGTTATAGACAACCACACAGCAGGCCAGAGTCACTGAAGAAAAACTCATTGAGAAAATTTTGCCTATTTCTAACCCTGGCAAGAGATGCCCTAGCCTTTAAATTATATGCAAGGCGGACGTGATGCAAAGTTCATATTGGTTCAAGCTAACCTGGCATATGAATCTTTTTCTGTCGTGTACCAATTGGAAATTTAATTCATGATCTATATAAATTAAGGTGAAAATGAACAGTGTAATAACAGAATGAAGCTATCGACTAAAATGCTTTAAGTTCTTGTATCTTTTCCCTTAGTAAAACAATCCTCATCTTACTATATTTACCTCTAAAGTTAACTCAAGAGAATTTCCATGAGTTGCCACCATTTAGTATAAATCTTTACATGTTTACATTTAGTATAAATCTTTATTTACATCTTCCCCACAACTGTTCACTGAAAGCAGGTGGGCATCTTGAAAGTGTAAACTTGGGGCGTTTGGACTGGGGAGGCAGCTCAGTGCTAGAGCCTTCGCCTAGCACGCACAGGGTCCTGAGTTTGATCTCCAGCACTGCAAAATTAACAACCACCACCACGACAATAATTAAATAAATGTAGGGCTTCAGAGTAGTTAATGCTGATGGGCTATATTTACAAAGCAATGGCAAAATATTGGGAAGAAATGCTCAGATAATGTCCATGAACACATAGCAAGACACACACACAGAGGATTAATGTAGCAAAAGGATACACAAAACCATGAACCTCAAGAGGCAGTTACCTTCTTCAGACCTGTGGACTCGTCCTCGATGTCATCTGGCAGCAGAATAATCATGCTGAGCTCCTGGCCCTGGTAAGGCAGCTCTAGCACCCGGCACTTAAGGTCCTGGATGTAGCCATATGGAAATTTTTTCTTCTGATACATCATCTTCACTGTTTTTGTGTCTTTCTGAGCAGTTAAGAAAAATCGCTCAAATTATTTTCTATGGTCTTTTAGGGCAAAGGGTAATTTGGGGAGTGAGGGTGTAGCTCAGTGGTAAGAGTGCATGCTTAGTAGGAGGAAGGCCCTGGGTTCAATTTCCAGCATTAAAAACAACAACAAGCCAGGCGTGGTGGCGCATGCTTGCAATCCCAATACTTTGGGAGGCAGAGACCAGAGGATCCAGGTTCACAGCCAGCCTCAGTTCTCTCTCTCTCTCTCTCTTTCTCTCTTTCTACTTAGTGAGGCCCTCCGCAACTTCGTGAGACCCGGTTTCAAAATAAAGGATAAAAAATAGGGCCGGGGGTGTAGCACAGAGGTACAACGCCCCTGGGTTCAATCCCCTGTACCGCAAAAAAAAAAAAAACAACAAAACAAAAAAATAGGTGTGGTGGCATAGACCTGGAATCCCAGTACTTGGGAGGCAGAGAGAAGGGGTATCTCAGGTTCAAAGTCCAGCCTCAGCAATTTAGTGAGACTGAGCAACTGACCAAGACCATGTTTCAAACTAAAAAAATACAAAGGGCTGGTGGTATAGCTTGGAGGTAGAATGCCCTGGGTTCAACTCCCCAGTACCACACACAAATAAATAAACAAATAAATAAGTAAGTAAGTAAATAAATAAATAAATAAGCGACAACATAAAAGAATAATTTGGTCACTTATATCACCTTACCTTATTCAATCTGAATGGTGCATCAATTGTGGACTCTTTCATGAATTTCTCCTCCCAGTGTCCCTTGAAGTAGATGGCATTCACTAGCACGAGTTTAGTCATTTCATCAACCATACCTGTCGCCAACAGTTCTGGAATTTTCCCTGTAAAGATAAAGTGAGGCTTTTGAAAGTGCCATATTGGAATTCCAAATTTGAACTGACAATTTATTAGCACTGAGATGCAATTCAAATGCATACTTTCTACTTCATTTTCCTTTAACATGGTATTAAGAAAGCTGGACTGGTGTAGTTCTACTTTAAATAAACCAATTGGTGAGGCAGACCAGGATGATACACCAGCCAACACTTAAAAAAAAAAAGCCAACACTTTAACACTAGTCAAATGTAGGGGCTGGAGGTATAATTCAGGGGTAGGTATGACCGGCATGCATCAGGCCCTGGGTTCCATCTTTAACACCTCAAAAGTAAATTTTTTTTAAAAGTCATTAAAACAAGTCAAATGTTCTCAAAAGCTAAAACCAAGAAAATTCTCCTTTCCTGGATTAGGAGTAAACAATGATTGTTATTTTATGAATGGCTGTACTTTAAAAAATATTCTGTATCACAAAAATGGTTTTGGTTGCTCATAAATCACTTCTTCAACCCTGCCAATTTCACACAAAAGCCTACTTTCACATACAAAAAAAAAAAGATTTTAACAAATAGCCAAAAGCTAGAACAATCACTCCACAGCAACACGGGCTCTGCCCATAATCACAGGCACTGCCCAAGGACAATTCCTCAAATATAAGACCTCTGGGTGTGTTGACTTACTCAGTGACTACGTTAGAAGAGAGATGTATTAAATTGAGCCCTGATTCACCATCACAGTCCCCACCCACCACACCTGATTTACTGCACTAGATGTTGGCCAAGAATATTTATGACCACAGCACACTGTGAATACCGATTTCATGTATTCCAGTAAATTCCATATTCTACTTCTTTCTGTCTGAGTATTAAATAATTAGGGGCCAGCATTTTCATTCCTTTCATTCTACATTCAATATTGGTTTTAACTTTAAAATGTGGTTAGGGGAAGAAGGTATTTAGCTGCTTTGGTTAAATCATGTCTGTGTGTCTACTTGGGTGGATTTCTGACACCAGAGTGCTGCCCAGCTAATGGGCACTGCAAATGTCACGTGCACAGGAACAGCATCTGGTGGAAAGTGTGTGTAGGTCAGGGTTGGGGAGGTAGCAGGAAGGAGGGAAAAGAGGATGTAGGTCAAGAAGGTGGACACAGGGAATGAACCTGTGTGTAATGATTCCGCCATGGTTTGGCCCATGTGTTGAAGGCTTGGTCCCCAGCCCCTGTTGATATAGTGAGGAGGTGGTGGGACCTTTAAGAGGTGGGGCCCAGTGGGAGGTCTTTAAGTCATTGGGAGTGTACCCTCAAAGGGGATGCCCCTCCCTCCCTCTTTCCCTCCCTCCCTCTCTTCCTTCCTTCCCTCTCTTCCTTCCTTCCCTCCTTTCTTTCTTTCTTTCTTTCTTTCTTTCTTTCTTCCTTCCTTCCTTCCTTCCTTCCTTCCTTCCTTCCTTCCTTCTCTCTCTGTATTTCTCTCTCTCTCTCTCTCTCTCTCTCCCCTCCTTCCCTCCTTTTCTTTCTTTCTTCCTTCTGTGTGTGTGTGTGTGTGTGTTTGTGTGTGTTGCTGGGGATCAAATCCAGGGTCTCATGTTTGCTAGGTAAACATTCTGCCAGTGAGCTACAACCCCAACCCCCTCTTCCTCTTTCTTGTTTCTATCTCTTTCTTTTCATATCTGGCCATGAGGTCTACGGACCTCCTCTGTCACATACTCTCTACCACGATGCACCATGCTGCCACAGGCCCAAAGCTACCGGGTCTACTGGTCACAGATGGACACCTCCAAGGCTGTGAGCCAAAGCAAATCTTTTCTCTCTATAAGCTGGTTATCTCAGGTATTTGGTACAGTGACAGCTAACATGGATCCATGCAGCCCAATCTCTCACCTTCTGTATGACCTTTGACCCACTGGTTTATTGCCTTCCTCGCATCCTCAGAGGCATTCTGGAAATCCACGCTGGCCAACTCAGCCCCGTACATCTTCTGAGTAGAAGCCAAGAACTCCTATTAGGGTGGAAAAAAGGAAGTGTCATGAGTAACTCCTACTATATACAGAAATGGTTTTCTAAAATCCTGGAAAGCAACAGAAAGACTATACTTTAACACATAAGTTTTAACCCGTATGTTTCTTTAAAAATCATGATAAAACCACATTGAATTTATTAACTTTTTGTTTATTTTTTTGCAGTGCTGGGGATAGAATCCAAGGCCTTAGGCATGTCAGGTGAGCATTCTCCCACTGAGCTAGATGCACAGACCCATCTTAACCTTTTTTTTCTTTTCTTTCTTTACCTTTTTTTTTTAATGGGGATTGAACTCAGGGGCATTCTCCCCCCAGCCTTACTTGCTTACTTATTTATTTATTTGAAACAGGGTCTCACTAGATTGCTGAGAATCTCACTAAGCTGCTGAGGTTGGTCTCAAACCTGTGATCCTCCTGACTCAGCCTCCCAAGTACTGGGATTACAGGTGTGCACCACACCCAGCTCTTTACCCTTTTTAAGGGTACAGTTCAGTATACCTTTGTTTCCATAGTAGGCATTCTACCCAGGGTCTTGCACTAGGCAAGTACTCTACAACTGAATTATACCTCCAGCCTTTTAATTTTCATTTTTATTTTGAGATAGGGTCTCTCTGAGTTGCCCAGGCTGGCCTCAAACTTATGATCCCCCTACCTAAGCCTTGTTAGTTGCTGGGATTACAGGTGTGTGCTGCCATGCCCAGCTGACCCTTATACTTTGGGTATTACATAGGCTTACCAATTCTTTTCAAACATTGGACTAACATTTTCATATCTAAGCAAATATTGAGTATGCTCAGAAGTGAATCAGGGGATTCACTCTTGCTTTAAGAAAACATTCAGGAGTGCTGTCTGCATTGTAAAGACTATAAAACAAAACCACCACATCGGTTAACAGGAGCACCATTGGCCATATGTTTTCATTCTGTATTATTTTTATGAATGTTAGTAAATATTAAAACTGACTTCCGTCACTTGATTGCACTGGAAAAAAATCTGCACTATCTAGTGGAGTTTTAGAATATGAAATACAAAATACTTACAGGGAGGAAACTATAGGTTTTCTCTCCATACAGTCTATTAGCAAGTTTCAGAATATAGGGGGTTCCACGTTTGTTCATTTCCGCATTCAGGCTCTGAAATCTTGAATGGATGTCCTCAACCATATCGAAATGGAAAGTCTAAAATAAAGAAAATATTCTTTCTACAATCATTTGTTTTGAAATTACCCAAGGATTCCTTGGTGTTTGCTCCATCGAATTAAATTACCGTGTTTTATTTCTAGTTATTAATGATTCCCCAGCCCAATACTTTATTAACTTGTCATTGGAGAATAAACAATAGGGAATCCAAAATTTATGAGTTGGTGAAGCATAATAATTACAACAGTAGAAAGTGCTTTTACGTCACTTTTTGTTATAATTGCAGTTCCACAAATGTAAGTGGTTAATACACTAAATATTTACATGTCTGCTTTTTCCCCCAAAGAAAATCCTAAATGGTATGTTCCTATTTTTGACATTCCATATCAAATACACTTTTACTGAAAGTTCTCAGAAATAAACAGTAAGAATAAGAATCGTCCCTTATGCCAGACTACAAAGATATTACAGATTAAGACCTTTTTTTATTAACCTATTAGCATCCCTAACTCACTTATTTAAAAATAACTTCTTGAAACTTAAAATTCTGGCAGAAGTTTAATTCCTCACATGTCAGTTACAAATCAAGAGACCCTGTATGGTTTGATGAGGCCTGTGCTGATTTTTTTGCTTTTAAGACACAAAGAACAAAACCACACAGTATCCAAAGTCCACATGACTCACTGAGATATGCAGTGTTTGCACTGTTAGTATGATCCATATGCTTTAATAAAAATGGGAAGGAAAAAAACCCTTAAAACTATTCTTTGCTGAGGATCTAAAGTCCCTGGAAAACCTCGAGATATTAGCTGATAGAATTGTACAAGAAGCAAGTGACAGCATTGGTGTTTTTTTTTAAAGTGGATTTTTCCCCCCAAAAAAATCTTCAAATGCTTTCATATTGGCAGTGACTCATAGAGAAGCATTGCAGTTCAAGAAACTTCTTGAACTTGAGCCCAGGGCTACACCTTCCTGGGAAACAGGTGCAGTGTACTGTGTGGCGGATATGCTAGGGAATCCTCCACTTTTACACTCCTTCCTATGTTTCTAGAGAAAGCTGGAGTTCCCCTTTCAGAAGTAAAGAGAATTAAGCATGGAAGTCCCCTCCATACCCATTAAGGACGGCAAGGACCCGGGCGCCCCTGCCTTTTCTCTTGCTGAGTGACTTGCAACAGCGCCAGGGGCTTGGTCCTGCTGCCTAAGCTGCTGGGCCTGCAGGCTTCCCTCCTTCTTCAGGGCCCTCCGCTACCCCGCAGCGAACCAAGACAGGGTCATGCCAGGCACCGGGAATAAAGTATCACATGGTTGTCTTTTTCCTGTCCCTGTAAAATGACAACGCCACCAACTTCTCCTCTGTAGTGCCTTCCCCATGAGAGTAATGACTGTCAGGCTCAAAGGTGACACTGTGTGTCAGACATTATTTACCAGTAGCTGGTCATCATATGCAAAGCAAAAACTGACAACTGCTAGGGGCGGTGGGGGGCTTGCAGGAAAGCTGCCGAAGGTGCTCTCCCTGAAGCTGGAGCACCACCCTGCATGGGGTTGCTGCTAGCTCTGTTCACTGCTGTGTCCTTAGCAAAACAAAACACAGTGCTGGGCACATAACAGATGCTCAGTAAAGACCTGAGGATCAGGAGAACCTGCAGGCAAATGGACTGTCTTGGGCCTTTTCTAAGTCTGACCTCATCACGGATGGTTGTTGAACACGGTTCAACATCCAGTTTTGAAAGGGCACTGTAAGAGATGGAAGGCGCGGCTTTTTACTGAAGATTTGACACTGGCAGGGAGACAGTGGGGAAAGCCAGCCATTCTTGTTTCTGCTGACCTTGGAGAGTTGTGTGGCAGTGTTGCCTCTGGTCCCCAGAAAGATCATGCCCATGGCTGACGAAATGCTGAAGGGGGAGATGAAGATGTTTCCTGCCGGATTGTTTTCATTCAGGGCGAGGAATAGGTCCAAGGCGAAGAGGGTGTTTGCTGTGCTCAGCTGCTCCATGGTGAGGCTGCAAGAGAGGACAGAGCCCTGTGTCACCCACTGCCCACACCCCAGAGAGACAGCCCTTTTTCCCTACCATCTTCCCAGCCTGTGCCCACCGTCCATAACACCCCGAACTTAGACTTTGTCCCCCCCCCGCCATGCACACATATCTGAGCCAGGCTTCTGCAGAAACACAGGATCAGGACCCACGGTGTCCTAATGGGCTCTGACCTCCCAAACAGCTGAGTCTGAGCAGGAGCCCAGGACCACTCATGGCTTTGGCTGGGCTCCCAGCCCTAACACCTGCAATTCCAGTACTTGGGAAGCTAAGACAGAAGGATCACAGGTTCAAGGCCAGCCCCAGCAACTTAGTGAGACCCTGTTTCAAATTTTTAAAAAATTAAAAAGGGCTGGGAGCCAGGCATGGTGGTACACATCTGTAATCCCAATACTTGGGAGGCTGAGACAGGAGGATCACAGGTTCAAAGCCAGTCTCAGCAACTTAGTGAGGCTCTCAGCAACTTAGTGAGACCCTGTTTCCAAATAAAAAATAAAACAGGGCTGGGGTGTACCCCAGAGGTAGAAGGCCCTTGGGTTCCATCCCAAGTACCACAAGAATAAATAAATAAATAAATAAATTAATAAGTAATAAATAATAAATAATAAAATAAAAAGGGCTGGGGGTGTAGCTCAGAGGTAGAATGGCCCTGGGTTCAATCCAAGTACCAAAATAAATAAATAAATACCTATAATGTTTGAGAGCACACACATTTCTATTCCTTTGGTTCAGGTCCCTCATTCGTCTGGGCATTGAACCATTGCCTACATTGACCTGAAATAACTTTTCAATTAGAAAATCAAGAGCGAGCCAGGGGTGGTGGCGCACGCTTGTAATCCTGGTACTTGGGAGGCTGAGACAGGAGGATTGCAGGTCCGCAGCCAGCCTCAGCTACTTAGTGAAGCCCTCTGCAACTTAGTGAGACCTTGTTTCAAAATAAAGAATAAAAAATAGGGCTGGGGGTGTAGCTCAGAGGTAGAATTCCCCTGGGTTCAATCCCCAGTACTGGAAAAAAAAAAAAAGAAAGAAAAGAAAAGAAAAAGAAAATCAAGAGCGAATTTACTTTAGTGCAAATCCGGTCAAAGCTATAATTAATAATACAATTCTCATTTTTGAGATTCAGCCGCAAATGTCTAAGAGGTCCAGTGTCCCAAGCCTCAGAGCAGGTGTAGGATAACAGAGTTTGAGAAACGAACACGGTCCGGGGCCAGGGAGGTCGGCAGAGCAGGAGACTGGGGACCAGGGTCCTCTGTCCCTTTCACAGACGGGTTAGTGTCTGCCGTGGGAGACGCTAGGAAGCCCACTTGCCCCTCTGGATGTCTACTCTCAGAGCCTTAGAGCAGAGAAGAAAACTCAGACAAGTGATCTCCAGGGATCGCCCGGCCTCCTCCTCTCCCTGCGGCTGCAGGAAGGAGCGCGGGCTGGCCCTGGCTGCCTGGAAACTGTCACAGCTGGCTCGGGGAGGAAGGGCGCTCCGGGAGACGAAAAGCACTGCGATCCCAGCTTTCGGTTGTGCATCCGCCCCCTCCGCCCCTTCCTTGCACGCCAGCCTGGGGGTCCGGGAGGATGGCACGGGGACGGTGCCGAGGGTCCAGCTGGGCCTGGGTGGGCTGGATGGGGTGCGGGTGGGTGCCACCCGCAGGCCTTACCCGCGGCGCGGAGGTCCGGGAGGAATGGCCGAGCAGCGCCGCCCGCCGCGGCCTTTGTAGGGTGCGCAAGGGGAGTGCCGGCTCGGCCGCCCACGGGCGGGGCCCTTGCTGACTGGGTTTGCTAAGTAAACGCAGAAGTTTCTTGGACTCCACACAGTGCCCTCTTCAGGAGATCAGCACTGGCATGGTGGTTGGGTGCTCAAAACTCCGGGGAACCCCGCCCCATGACTTTGCTAGGTGCAGTCCATGCAGCACCGTATGTGGATTGGAGTCCAGTGCCTGTGGCTTTCCCAGGTTGGCGGTTCTGCAATTTGGAGGTGGCATGGTCCCACAGCTTCACAAAACATTATCCTTGTGGGGACTCTGCAGTGACCCTGACCCCATGTCTCCACTAGGCATTGCCTTAGTGGACACTCTCTGTGGCGGCACCACCTATAGGGTAGCTCTTTGCCCAGGTGCCAAGGATCACCAAGACATCCTTTGAAATCCAGGTGGCGTTAGCCACGCCTTCACAGCCCACACCCTCTGCTGGCCTGCAGAGTTAGCACTACCCAGAGGCCACGGAGACTCAATGGAAGGCAGCCCGAGCCAAGCCAGAAGAGACTCGGGCTGCTTTGGACAGGAAGTTCCAAAGTCCCCTGGAGTCCTATATCCCTCCCCTGAAACTATCATGACTTCACAGTCCTGGCACCTGCCCCTCTGATGGGAGTGGGGCACCCATGATCCCCGAGATGCCTGGAGTCATTCTTCTGCCTGGAAGAAAGCACCTGGCTTCCTTCTAGTTGTACTAATCTCTTTATCTAGTTGTACTAATCTCTTTATCTTTTAGTTTGGGACACTCCATTAGTGTTCTTGCCTTGTTCTTTACATGGACAGGTTGGGAGTTTTCCAAATCTTTAAATTTTGCTTCTTTTTTATTTTAAATTCCATCTTTCATTTGTTGCCCTCCATTCTTATCTTTTACTATAAGCAATCAAGCCCTCTCATCATTTTGCTTGGGAGGTTTCTTCCACCAAATATCCTAGTTTGTTTTGGTTTTAAGTCCTACCATTTGCAACGCAGTAGGGTGTAGACATAATTCTGCCAAAGTCTTTGCCACTTTATTATAAGGACGGCCTTTCCTCCAGTTTCCAATACCTAGTTCTTCATTTCCATCTAAATACAATCAGACTTGCTTTTACGGTCCATATTTCTGATCACAGCCACTGAAGTAATCGTTGAGAACATTTAGGCTGTCCTTTCAACTCTCCTTCTAAGCCCTGACCAGAATCATTCTTAATCCTTCATTCACAGCAATCTAGAATTTTCTAGTATGCGCCCTCAAATTCTTCCAGCCCTTACCCATTATTCAGTTCCAAAGCCATTTCCACATTTTCAGGTTTGTTTTACAAACAATCCATATGAGATACCACTTTCTTAGTTTGTTTGTGCTGCTGTACATAAATACCTGAGACTGGGTAATTTAAAAAAAAATGGAAATTTATTTCTTGCAGTTCTGGAGGCTGGAGGTCCAAGAGCAAGGTTTCAGCAGGGCTGGTGTCTGGTAAGGGCTGCTCCCTGCTTCCAAGATGGCGCCCTGTAGCTGCGTCCTCTAGAGAGAGGAATATTGTCCTCACATGGCAGAAAAGATAGAAGAGAACAAACCCACCCCCTTGATCCCTTTGTATAAGGGACATAATTCCACCCATGAGGGCTCTGCTCTTATCATTTAATGACTCCTAAAGGCCCCACCCCTTAATACTATCACATCACACTGGTGGTTAAATTTCAGCATATGAGTTTCTAGGGGACATATTCAGACCACAGCACATCTCTTTTGTCATGTGAGGATGCAGTATTCACTCCTTCTGCCTTTTCATCATTATAAGACACCAAGAGAAAACAGCCTCATGGGACACTGAATCTGCTAGGGCTTTCCCTGAGAAGACAGCCTCATCTGTCTCCCTCTCATCCTGGAGAAATGACCAGATGCTGCCACATAACTCTGCCCTCCCCTGAGTCTTCCTGGCCCATTTTAGCTTATAATATTATGGAGAAGTATTCTTCCTCAAAGGGGTTTTCTTAATTATCCTCTGCCTTGAATTATGGTGGTCCCCCTTATTCATGGGGGATACGTTCCAAGGCCCCCAGTGTATACCTGGAACCACAGATAGCACCAGACTCTATATATGCACCATGATACCATGATAGTAGCAAAATGGCTACCCAATGGCTAAGAAGTGAGTGGTATATCCTGCATGGATATAGTGGACAAGGGATGATTCATGCCCCAGGCAGGACAGAGCCAGAAAGCATGAGATTTCATCATGGCACTCAGAATGGCACACAATTTACAACTTATGGCTTGTTTAGTTGTAGAATTTTCCCTTTGATATTTTCAAGCCTTGGTTGATCACTAGTAACTAAAACCATAAAAAGGCGGGGGGGGGGTGGCTACTGTATTTCTGAATTATTCCTTCTGTCTCCAGTTCCTGAAGGAAGATGTGATTTACTCTTAGACTTGTTTTGATCTACAAACAAGCTATTGATTATTTATAACTTTTACAAACATCTTGAGATTTTTTTCTTTATTTCCCAAAAGCAATTTTTGAATTAGGTTGTTTTCCTGTTCGGTTTAAGAAACTGTTATTAAGTAAATTGTAATGGTTTTAATCAATTTGGAGCTTAGTGGAAACATAAGTCTTACAATAATGTTTTGTAAAAATGTGAAGTGTGCCTCTTAGGAGTAAATTATTTCTGAAATTGTACTTATTAGATAATGTGTTTTGCTGGGCATGGTGGTACATGCTTGTAATCCCAGTACTTGGGAGGCTGAGACCGGAGGATCTGGGTTCGCGGCTAGCCTCAGCTACTTAGTGAGGCCCTCTGCAACTTAGCGAGAACCTGTTTCAAAAAATAAAGAATAAAAAATAGGACTGGGGGTGTAGCTCAGAGGCAGAATGCCCCTGGGTTCAATCCCAGTACCACAATAAAATAAAATAAAATAAAACAAAAAATAAATAGATACTGTGTTTCATTTTATATAATCAATCCCTCAAAATATAAATAAAATTTACATTAACCCATGAGCAGTTCCATAACTGGAAACAATTTAAACTGAAAAAGTAATATTTCCTATAATAAAAGAGAAATATGAAAATAGCTTGATATTTGCCTGTAAAATCATTAGACTTGTTTTTAATAATTTATCTCTTAACTTGTTAAAATAACTAGAAAAATCACTCAAAATCACTCTGTAGATACTGTTTTCCTATAATGAATGGTCTGAGGATGTTCTGTGAGACAGTAATTTTCCAACAATGAATACTTTTGAAGCCTGGGAGGTTGCTAACACGACACCCCTCAGAAAGCCTAGAACCATTTTAAATTTCCCTATCTCAGGTAGAGTAATTGATTAAGTAGCAGCAACACTTAAATAACCTCTCAGTGTTTCTTCTGTCCTTTTATTTTTTGCCAGTTAATGCATAGACCCAGCATTATCATGTCAGCCATACAGCATAGTTTCATCCTCCAGGGGGCAGAATTTCACCATTATAAAACACACAGCACAAACTGCTGAGATGCCTGAACGCCAGGACCTTCACGTCGTTTTTCTTTCATCCAGCTTGATTCCCCTTACGAGGGTAGCTAAAATTCCGTGATTTAATTTTTTCCTCCAAATAGACAAGATGTATCCTTTGTTACTAATTATTGTAGAGTTGCTATCCCACTGCCCCCATGCGCTGGCCTGGCCTGTGTAGAGGATAGGATGGCTTTCGGTTAAATGTGCCACAGTCAGAGACAGATGAGGGTGATGTTCTGCTATTAATTTTGGAAGGACTAAGAGGATAAATCTCCTTTATAGGCAGCTAGGAGACCTAGACGATTTAATACAAGAATTTGAAGAAAATGTCAACCTAAAGCCGGGCTTAGTGGCGCACGCTTGTAATCCCAGTACTTGGGAGGCTGAGACTGGAGGAGCCGGGTTCGCAGCTAGCCTCAGCTACTTAGTGAGGCCCTCTGTAACTTAGTGAGACCCTGTTTCAAAATAAAGAATAAAAAATAGGGCTGGGGGTGTAGCTCGGAGGTAGAATGCCCCTGGGTTCAATCCTCAGTACCGCCAAAAAAAAGTGCCAACCTAAATAACAGAGAGATGATCCCCAAAGAGTAATATATATCTATATTTGCAATGCTGGGATGGAACCCAGGGCCTCATGCATGCTAGGCGAGTGGCCCACCGCTGTGGCTACACCCCCAGGCCTAATAATATTTGGAAAGAGCAGAGCATCACCATGGGAATATGCATCCCATAGTAATGATGCACATATTCAAAGAGGTTGAGGCAAGGGAGAGCTTTGAAAGGCAAAAATGAAAAGATTATGTAAGATATTTTGAAACCATCATCCTTGACCACAATAATTAATAACAAAGGTGACATCGGTCTGCAGTTGCTGAGCTGACGTCCTTGTAGAAACGCTTTTTGTATAAGGTGGCGGTGACCTTTGTGGTTCTGGCAGAGTCTTTTGTGAATATTTACTATCGGCAGTCAGTCATGCATGAGAATTCCTTCATAACCTCCCAGGTTTATTTATTTACTTATTTTGTTAGGCTTGACGTAAGCAACTGTTTTTTCTTCCTTCCTCTCTTTGTGTGTGTGTGTGTGTGTGTGTGTGTGTGTGTTACTGGGGATTGAATCCAGAGGCGTTCTACCCCCAAGCTGTAACCCCAGCCCTTTTTTTAATCTTCTTATTTTGAAACAGGGTCTCACTAGGTTACTAAGAGTCTTGCTAAGTTGCTGAGGCTGGCCTCGAACCTGTGATCCTCCTGTCTCAGCCTCCCAAGTACCTGGATTACAGGCATGCACCACCATGCTGGGCTTTCCCACCTCTTCTGACACTTTCTTCACAGGAAAAGCAGAGCAGAGCGTGCACCTCCTTTCATCTCCTTAAGCACTCTCTCCTCAGCATAATTCTGCATTTTCCAACCATGCTCAGAAAAAAATGTTACTTAGAAAAAAAATTTTTTTTTCTTTGCTCATCCTTGTCAAAGGAGCTTCCTGCAGTGGGAAAGGGCTGGGGTTACAGCTGGGGGGTAGAATGCCTCTGGATTCATCCCTGTCACCTTCTACCTCCTAATAAAATTCTCTGACACTAGAGTATCCTGCAGTTCAACTCTATTCTGACACTAACATCCCAGAATTATCACAGACACACATGTAGAGGGCTCAGTTTAGCATGACCTCTTCTCCTCAGATGCTAGCCACAAGCCGCCCATTTCTGTCTGAGTAGATATGAATTCATCTGAGTAGACATGAATTTAGGGTTCCCATGACCTCCCATCAAGTACAGTGGTTTGCTAGAATGACTCACAGAATTCAGAAATGCTGTATACTTAGGATTAGAGTTCTATTATAAGAGGTACTACCCAGGAGCAGCCAAGTGGAGGAGATGCACAGGGCAAGGTCGGGGCGCTGGGTGGGGAGACATGGAGTGTTCGTGCCCTCTCTGGGTGTGCCACCCTCCTGATGCCTTGATGTACTCAGCAAACCAGAAGCTCCTGTTAAATAACAATTACCGGAGGCCATTGCTGGGGACTAAGCGTCTACCCTGGGCCCCAACAGATCAGACTACAAATCAAAATGGAGTCACTCAGGCCAAAATTCCACATCACCAAACTGAAACTATGAGAAGTAAGGGGGGGGGAGAGAGAGAGAGAGAGTTAATAACCAAATTTCTCAAACTGTCCAGATTTAGTTGGCATGAGAATAAATTTCCTTCTGCTTTAATTCTGATGAAAAGTAACTGAAATAACCTGGTGTTAAGCAATCCATTATCTCTCTATTGCTCTGTCTTACTGTCCCCACACAATGAATATAACTTGGAAATGACCAATCCACTATTTGTTCCTCGCTTTCTTTTTCTTTTTCTTTTGCGGTACTAGGGATTGAACCCAGGGGCATTCTACCTCCGAGCTACACCCCCAGCCCTAGTTTTTATTCTTTATTTTGAAACAGGGTCTCACTAAGTTGCGGAGGGCCTCACTAAGTAGCTGAGGCTGGCGGCGAACCCAGATCCTCCTGTCTCAGCCTCCCAATACCAAGTACTGGGATTACAAGCGTGCACCACCACATACAGCTATTACTCGCTTTCTTCAGCCTTCTCTATCTATAAAACCAAATTCCTCTGCCAGCTCATTGGAACTTGTTGAACAGAATTAAGTGTTGTCAGATTCTAGAACCATAGATAAAGCCCATTAAGATCTTTACACTAAATTTATTGTCACTTTGTCCTTCACAGGTTCTAAACCTTATTGTCGTTCAAGGCTATTCATCTTGTAGACAGAACTGATTTAGTCGCTGATGATGTGATTGCACACCATCTCCAGCCTGAGGTCAAGGACTAAGGCTGAAAGTTCTAATCATGACCTTGGTCTTTCTGGCAGAGCCAGCTCTTCACTGAAGTTCGCTAAGGGCCCCCATGAGTCACCTCATTAGCGAAAGATCAGGTATAGTCAAAGGGGGCTTTTTATAAATAACCAAAGATTCTCCCATCACTTAGGAAACTCCAAAACTTCTTTTCTTTTCATTTCTTTTGTGTGTGGTCCTGGGGATGGAACCCAGGGGCATTCTACTATTGAGCTACACCCCCAGCCCGATTTTATTTTTCATTTTGAAACAGGGTCTCCCTAAGTTACCACACACTGGCCTCCAACCTGCGATCACCCTGTCTCAGCCTCCCAAGTACTAGGATTACAGGCATGAGCCACCATGCCTGGCAAAAATCTAAGAGGTTTTAGAGCTCTGTGCCAGGAATGAGGGACAAAGACCAACCCTGTTTTTACTACACCAGGCCTGCATCGAGGGATAGCTCAGCTTTCACAGATACGGCATGGCTCAGACCAGAGCTTCCACTGGGAGCAGCAGAGAACTCATGAAACAGATTTGAAATCAGAACATTGTGGACCTTGGGGGTCCTTAGCTATCCTCCTGTACAGCCCATTTCATTTGCTGGACACCTGGTGAACCAAGAAGTTCAGAGATTTGCCAAATCTTCCCAGTTGGCTAATAATGCAGCATGGGAACTCTCTGCTGGTATGGCCAAGAGGAGTTTGAAAGTCGGGGATGATTGATAGGGGGTACTAAGTTGTCTCTGACAGTCTTTTATAGACCCTTGCCTATGTGTCAATCCTCTCCTGCAGCCCTCCCCATGGTGGGATATTTTTCTCATGGTTGGAGAGAGGTTATGGGCTTTAGGGGGAAGACCACAAAGGTGACGTGCCATTCTAATCACATCAACATGGCCAGCCTGGTGGAGTGGATCTTGGTCACTTGGCTGAGGAAGTGTTTTTCAGGTTTCTCCACTGTAACTCTCTCACTCCAACAATGAGAAACCTCACTCCTCCCCCTCCCCATCCAGGTACTTAATTGTTCAATTTTTTTTTTTTTTGCGGTACTGGGGATTGAACCCAGGGGCATTCTACCTCTGAGCTACACACCCAGCCCTTTTTTTTTTCTTCTTTATTTTGAAACAGGGTCTCACTAAGTTGCAGAGGGCCTCACTAAGTAGCTGAGGCTGGCCACGAACCCAGATCCTCCAGTCTCAGCCTCCCAAGCACTGGGATTATAAGCGTGCACCACCACACCCGGCTTTAATTGTTCACTTATTAATAACACTTCTGGTCAAGACTCTGAGCATACCAGAGTCCCATCACCCCTTGACACTGATACCAGGCAAGAAATGTCATCTAGTCATGATTCCTCCTGCGAAAGCCCCTCCAATGCCCCATAGTTTCATTTCCTCGTCTTCAATCCATCTATTTAGTAACCTCGGGTATAAACTTGCTTTCTAATGTTGGGGAAGTTGGAAAGTTTGTGTGAAATGCCAACATTAAATTTTTTTGGCATTTCCAAAACATTCAGAACATGTCTTATTCTGTTATAGAAGTGGATCTGAACCTTACTCTATGGAAAACTTTTCAATTATTTATTTTTTTAATTGTACAATTTTAAGGGTATGGCTTAATAATTTGATACAGTGTGTAATGATCAGATTATGGTAATTAACATTTTCTTTTTTTTGCGGTACTGGAGATTGAACCCAGGGGCATTCTACCTCTGAGCTACAGCCCCAGCCCTTTTTTTCATTCTTTATTTTGAAACAGAGTCTCACTAAGTTGCGGAGGGCCTCACTAAGTAGCTGAGGCTGGCCGTGAACCCGGATCCTCCTGTCTCAGCTTCCCAAGTACTGGGATTACAAGCATGCGCCACCACGCCTGGCTCGTAGTTAACATTTTCATCTCCTTAAACTTTAAAATAATTTCTTAATTAATACATAATAACTGTACATATTTCTGGAGTACAGTGTGGTATTTCAAAATATGTTTATAATATGTACTGATCCTATCAGGGTAATTAATGTTTCTGTCTCTTTGTCTTTACTTTGTATTTGGAGACATTGAGTTCCTGTCATCCAGTTATCGTAAAATATATGAAAGATTATTGTGAACTCTAATTACCCCATTGTGCTGGGGAACCCTAGAGCTTATGCTTCCAACTATGTTTTAGTACCATTATCAATCCTCCTGTTGACCCCTCGCCTCCCCTTCCCTTCCCAGCATCTAGAAATCACTAGTCTACATTCAGACTTTTTGATATTCACATATCAGAAAGAACATTCAGTATTTGTCTTTCTGTGTCTGACTTATTTCACTTAACCCAGTATCCTCGAGTTCCAACCATTTTCCTGCAAATAATAGGATACCATTCTTTTTTATGACTAAATAATATTTCATTATGTGTATATGGGCAGCTAGGTTGATTCCATATCTTAGTTATTGTGCATAGTGTCAAGGGCAAACAGATATGCTGATCATTTCCTTTGGCCATATACCCAGAAGTAGCATAACTGGATCACATGGTAGATCTATTATTAGTTTTTTGAGGAACCTTCATACTGTTCTCCATTGTGACTATACTAATTTACATTTCCACTAATGATATATGAGAACTTTTTCTCTGCATCCTCACTAGCATTTGGTGGTTTTTTTTTTAGTCATTTTGATAATAGCCATTCTAACTAGGGTGAAAGGGAAAAGGATGACTATTCAGAATATATAAGGAACTTGAAGATCTCAACAACAAAATAATCTAATTTAAAGTGGGCAAAGGATATGAATAGACATTTCTCCAGAAAAGAAATTCAAATGGCCAAAAATTTATGAAAAAATGCTCAACATCATTAGCCATCAGGGGAATGCAAATTAAAACCACAAAAAGACATCAACCCTACAGAAATTAAACTGTTCCCTTCCCTGGATAAAATTACCTTTGTAATTTCTTTTTATAACCAATGGTCTATTGTGCCTGTGTGGGTATCCAAAGGTATAAAATTACATTGGTCTATATTTTGTGTTAAGCTCTGTTTGAAGATCTTTTGCCTTAAAAGAAACCAAAACTCATAAACAAAATGAAAGGAAATAAGTAAAAATCTGAAAAGAGCCTACAGAATGGGAGAAAATCTTTGCCAGCTTTTCTTTTGAGAGAGGGCTAATATCTAGAATATACAAAGAACTCAAAAAGCTTAACACTAAAAAACAACAACAACAAATAACTCATTTTAAAAATGGGCAATTGAACTGAATAGACCCTTTTCAAAAGAAGAAACACAAACGGCCAATAAATATATGAAAAAATGTTCCACATCATTAGCAATCAGGAAATGCAAATCAAAACTACACTGAGATTTCATCTAACTCCAGTTAGAATGGCAATCATTAAGATTATAAGCAATGGTAAATGCTGGTGGGGATGGGGGGGAAATAGGAACTCTTATACACTGTTGGTGGGAGTGTAAATTAGTATAATCATTATGGAGATTAGTATTGAGGTTCCTCAAAAGACTAGGAATGGAACCGCCATATGATCCAACTATACCACTCCTCAGTATCTTCCCAAAATAATTAAAGTCAGAATACTGTAGTGATACATGCATGTACATGTTTATAGCAGTGTAATGCACAATAGCCAAATTAGGAAATCAATCTAGCTGTCCATCAACAGATGAATGGATGAAGAAAATATACACACAATGGATTATATACACATGATGGAGTTTTACTCAGTCATAAAGAAGGACAAAATTATGTCATTTGCAAGAAAATGAATGGAACTAGAGAATAATATGCCAGAAGCTGCTCTCATGTCATGGAGGATGGAAGTTGCTCCTGTTACAGTTTGGGATGGCGCCTGGGTTCTTATTCTTAGTTAGTTTAGAAAAAATTAGCCAGAACTGCACTGCTGAAAGCTTAAGCATAGTTTTATTATTACAGATAGAAACGGGGACAGAGCAATCAAAGCACTACATCAGAGGCGACACAGTGGAATGCCTTGAAAGTAAGACACTGATGCCTTTGAACATATACAATTTTTATAAGAATTAATTATCTCTTGTTCCTTATCCTGCTTAACCATAGTCTTCTTTTCCCACCAAAAGCAGGTGCAGGTCAGCCAATTAAACCTTTTCTGCTAGCCTTCTTTGTTCATCCTCACAGGGACAGATAGGTCTGATATCACTGATCAAAAGGTGTTGCTTGGTTAGCAAGGTCAGGGGCTGTATGTTAAAAGCCCACTTTGTTCTTTGTTCTATTTTCATTAAAGTTTAAAGCATGTGTTATCCACCTATGTCCTTGGTGAGTTCTCAGCATCTCCTTATCTCTATCTGCTAGAAGCTACTTACTATGTTGAAAACTCGTTTTATAATAAAGAAAAGAAAGACACAGGAATATAGTCTTTTCAAGTATGGAGGGTTTGGGGGCTATAACTACTTTGTGTTATTAGTAATTAATATTGGGTTAATATAGCTTGCTTTTTCATCTTTTAACTTTTATTCTAAGCTGTTGTGAGAGTCTGTGATTCTTTTAAGCGTAGGTGTCTGTGTTTTTAACATTCAGTGTTTAGCTGGGCTAACAGCCAACTTTTAGCTGACCAAGGTCAACCTTGGCTGCAGCTTTTGGCTGACAACTTAGAGACAGAGAAAAGGATTTTATTGTGCTGCCTAAGTATGAGAGCTTATTCTTACTATTAGCAATTAATACCTATTAGCAATCAATACAGGCCCAATCCCCATCAGTGATTTTTATTTTATTTTATTTTTTTAGAGGAGGAAAGATTAATTGGGACTCAAGGTTTCAGAGGTTTCAGTCCATAGGGCCAGCTCTAGAGCATAACTGTCAGTAGCTATGGTGACCGGGAGCATGGAGGGACACTGCTCCTACATAATGGAGGCTGGAAGCCACCCTCACATTATGGAGGCTGGAAGCTGCTCTCACATCATGGAGGCCAGAAGCTGTTCCCACATTATGGGAGATGGAAGCAGCTCCCACATCATGGAGGAAGGAAGCCACGCCCACATCATGGAGGAAGGAAGCCACTCCCACATCATAGAGGCTAGAAGCTGATTTCACATCATGGTGGCCAGAAGTCACTCTCACATCATGGAGGCCAGAAGCTGTGCCCACATCATGGAGGCCAGAAGTCGCTCTCACATCAGGGAGGCCGGAAGCCGTATCCACATCATCAAAGATGGAAGCCATGCCCACATCATGGAGGCCGGAAGTTGCTCTCACATCATGGAGGCCGGAAGTTGCTCTCACATCATGGAGACCGGAAGTTGCTCTCACATCATGGAGGCCGGAAGTTGCTCTCACATCATGGAGGACAGAAGCCACTCTCACATCATGGTGGCTGGAAGCTGTTCTCACATCATGGAGGCTGGAAGCCATATCCACATCATCAAGGATGGAAGCCGTGCCCACATCATCGAGGATGGGAGCCGTGCCCACATCATCAAGGATGAGAGCCGTGCCCACATCATCAAGGATGAGAGCCGTGCCTACATCATCGAGGATGGGAGCCATGCCCACATCACCGAGGATAGGAGCCGTGCCCACATCATCAAGGATGGGAGCCGTGCCTACATCATCGAGGATGGGAGCCGTGCCTACATCATCAAGGATGAGAGCCATGCCCACATCATCGAGGATGGAAGCTATTCCCACATCATGGAGGCCGTAAGCCGTTCTCACATCATGGAGGACAGAAGTCGTGTTACAGTTCGGTGGTCACATTGTGGGTTCTTTTCCTCAGCTCATAGAGATATAATGAACCAGGAAATAAAGAACCAGGACAAGCAACTGCAAAGCTTAAGTAGGATTTATTAGAAGCAGAAGAGAGAACGCAGGAGTAGCGCCATAGCGGAGAGTAATGCGGTGGAGTGTTTCCAACGAAAACACTGCCTCCTCCTAGACCTGGGGTCTTAAATAGGGTTTGTCCTATCTAACTTTCTTATCTCGTTGCCATGGTACTCAACTTGGAGAATGGGACAAACTGAGCTCTGTAAGAAGCTGCCTATTTTAACCTTTTAAATGCCTGCTCTACTTTGGGACAGGGCATGGTATGAAATCATCTACCCATAACCAGATTAGTTACTCTTGCATCATGGAGGCCGGAAGCCATTCCCACATTATGGCGGCCAGAAGTTGCTCTCACATTGTGGAGGACGGAAGTCGTTCTCACATCATGGTGGCGGGAAATCTCTCTCACATCGTGGAGAATGGAAGCCATTCCCACATCTTGGAGGATGGAAGTCGCTCTCACATCATGGTGGCAGGAAATTTCTTTCACATCATGGTGGCCAGAAGCCATTCCCACATCATGGAGGATGGAAGTCACTCTCACATCATGGAGGCCAGAAGCTGCTCTTACCTTCTTTTTTTTTTTTTGAATTAGGGTCTCACCATGTTGCCCATGATGGCCTCGAACTCTTGGGCTTAAGTGATCCCCCGCCTCAGCCTCCCAGATAGCTGGGATTATAGATACCTGCCATAGCACCCCATTACCCATCTTTTCAATAGATCTATCTCTGTGATTCTACGTATAATAAACTCACTAGAAAAATTTTCAACAGTTTAACTTTGAGGTCCTTTTTGATCCGGTTATAGGAAGATGATTTCATACCATGCCCTGTCCCAAAGCAGAACAGGCATTTAAAAGGTTAAAATAGGCAGCTTCTTACCAAACCCAATCATCCCATGCCCTGAAAGCAAGCAAAGCAGGCTGTCTGCATGGCAACGAGTTAAATCTGAAACCGAAAAGTTACAGACCCCACAGAGAGGTTAAAGAATTAAAGAAACACCATGCATCCCCTCACTTAGTCACGGATGATATTGTCATGGAAAAACACAATGATTTCATGGGTAGTCCTGAGTAGTTCCCTGGTTCAGAAAGGGAAACTCACCTCAGGGCCCTGGGGTCCCTGGTTTCTGGGGTGAAAAGAATTTCAACACGAGCCAGTCAGAGACAAAGACAGAGGTTTTAGTTCAAGAAAAGTGGAGATCCACGTTCAAGGGGAAACGCGGGCCACCTCGAGAGTGTGAGGGCAGCCCCAGGATCTTTACAATCCTTTTCTTATAGGGCATCTAGAGGGGGGTGGCTGGGGCACATGGCAACATGGGATGGTGGTGTCCTTCCTTTGAATTTTCAGGCTAACAAGACGTGAAAATTCCTTGGGATAAGAATACCAGGGAGCTGAGGCATGAAGCCAGGGTGCAGGGCAAATGTGTGACTTCCTCTGGGATCTCCCTTCCAGGAAATTGAGGCCAGCGGAGCTCTGACAAAAAGTGAACTTTTCTTTTGGGAGCTAATGTCTCAGGAATTTCAGGAATGAAGCTAGGCCATTATGATTAAAAGTGTGGCTCATTCAGGGCTTTTGCCTGAGAGCAAATGATCTCTACAAAGGGAAACTAAGGATTATGACGTTTTTTAGATTTTAAAACCAAATTTTCCTTTCCTTCCCAATTTGTCTCCTTCCTACCTAAAATTCTATGTCTTCTATCCTACCTCAATATCAGAACAAAAACAGACTAAAGAACAAGACTGGCCTGTTAATTAATTTGGTAACAAAAACAAAAAATGTTAAACCTTAGAAGGTCACAGGCTTGGGAAAAGCTGAAAGAAATATTATCCTTTGATGTCGATGCTGACAAAGCAGGCACATCAGCACCTACATTCGGTGGGTGGAACAAAGAAATGGGTCAGGGTCTGTACGTCTGTACAACTAGGCATGGGAAAAGACCAGATTAGACAGTAAAAAAAAAAAAAAAAAGGGCAGAGTTTTCAGGAAAGGACAGTGTCTCAGTTCCAAGTCTCCACCATGCCCCCTTCTCTGGGGTGGCACTCTCTATCTCCCCCCCCCTTTCTTTCTCTCTCTATCTGCTTGTAATAAAAGCCTGGTTAAGCATTGCAATTGGAATTTGTTTCCTGGCTCATTATTTCTATATAGTCTAAGGAAAAGAACCCATGGCGCCGACATACCAAACCGTAACACTTTTTATTTTGATTTTTTGGGTTTTTTTTTGCGGTACCGGGGATTGAACCCAGGGGCATTCTACCTCCGCACTACACCCCCGGCCCTATTTTTTTATGCTTTATTTTGAAACCGGGTCTCACGAAGTTGCGGAGGGCCTCACTAGGTAGGTAGGTAGAGAGAGAGAGAGAGAGAGAGAGAGGGAGGAGAGAGAGAGATTGTGCGCGCTGAGGCTGGCCGCGAACCCGGATCCTCCGGTCTCTGCCTCCCAAAGTACTGGGATTACAAGCGTTCACCACCATGCCCGGCCTTATTTTGTTTTATTATTATGGAGATTAAACCCAGGGACGTTCTACCTCCAAGCTACTCCCCCAGCCCTTTTTAGTTTTATTTTGAAACAGGGTCTCGCTATGTTGCTGAGGCTGGGCTTGAGCCTGTGATCCTCCTGTCTCAGCCTCCTAAGTACCAGGATTACAGGTATGTGTCACCACACCTGGCTGGTACTATTTTTATATATGATCTGCCACCTTACAATTATTCATGTATTGCTTGATAGATGACAATAATCTCACATCTTGTTGGCAAAGAATTCAACCCACATCTGATCCTCTGAGCTGTTTGGCACCTGATATTCGAGTAATTTTGAAGTGCTAGGAGGTTTTGTTCTTGGTATGTCTTCTTCCACCTCAAAACAATAATGAAATTATTTAGGCTATGACCAAGTGGCCCAACCAATTCGTTCCAAGGGGGAACTAATTGTCCTCTCAGGCTTTGGAAAAATATCAACTAATCTTTATGGAGAATGAAATCCATACAGCATTTCCATGAAAGGTGGGGGCAAGAAGCCCTACTTCCAACTTACATGGAAAGGCCAGGTTGCTGTGGATAAAACACACAGCTACTTAGAGAATGGGGTAGAGTCAGAGCAGGACTCTGTGTCATTGCTTCTGGCCTTTCCCCACTTACGTCCTCTGTGAAGAGTTAAAGGGGGAGGAATGAGAAGCCAGTGTGATGTGTCAGCGCCCAGGCTGCTGTCTCTGTCCCCCTCTCACTAATGGCTGGCCCTTCTACTCTATTTTGTCACAGGAATTTTGTGGCCTGCTCACTGGAAAGGTGCTTATGGATAGGAAAGCACCATTCCATATAGAAAGAAAGGTGAGGGGCTGCTGTTTTAAAATTGTTGGGCAAGACAGGCTCTGTTCCTACTCTTGTACACTTGAAGCCTGGTGCGGTGGCACACACCTGTGATCCCAGTATTTGGGAGGCTGAGACAGGAGGATCGCAGGTTCAAAGCCAGCGTGGGCAATTTAGCGAGGCTCTGTCTCAAAATTAAAAAAAATAAAAAGGGCTGGGGGGGTGTAGCTCAATGGTAAAGCACTCCTGGGTTCCATCCCCAGTACCACAAAAAATAAAATAAAATAAAAAGAGAATCCAGTGGGGTAGGAAGTTAGGTCAACGTGGTAATAGAACAGATACAGTGTGATTCATGGGAGTGCGGTGCAGGGTTATGGAAATACATGGTCATGGGCCGGATCCAGACAAGGCATAGGTGGGCCTTCCTGGGGAAAGGTTATACATCTATAAACAAGTGGCTATGAACAATTTTCCTGTTTTCACAACGGACACGGGGAGATATTGAAAAGAACACAGACTGAACTTCCGAAGTGGAAGGAAGATTGCTGCTGAGGACAGAGAAGGGGATGTGGAAACCCCCTAGGTTTTCCACAAGGGTGATGTCTCCCTGAAATAAACAACCAGCTCACGGACAGCAAGTGCAGCACTCGGAGAAAGATTTTTTCTTCTCTCTCTCTTTTTTTTTTTTAGTGAGGAATAACATTTAAATCTTAAGCAAGAAAAAGCAAAAAGCCCTTAACAAAGAGGGGGCACCTCGAACAAGAGCTGCAGCTGTGTGTAGTCAGGGTTTTTATCTAACTTCAAGCCTTTTAGGTCACTCTGACCCTTTTTTTCCACACCTGGGTGTTTTTTTAACTTATTTTTTTCTGAACTCCAACTTGTATCACCTCCTGCATGTGTTTTCTTTCATCTCAAGGCTGATTTATGGATGACCTCAGAATGTACTTTTCCATGGACCTTCTGAGGCTGAAAGTCTGCCTACATTTTTTTGTGTGTGTGTGGTACCGGGGATTGAACCCAGGGGCGTTCTACCTCCGCACTACACCCCCGGCCCTATTTTTTATACTTTTTTTATTTTGAAACTGGGTATCACGAAGTTGCGGAGGGCCTCACTAAGGAGAGAGAGAGAGAGAGAGAGAAAGAGACAGGGAGAGAGAGAGCGAGAGAGCTGAGGCTGGCCGCGAACCCGGATCCTCCAGTCTCCTCCTCCCAAAGTACTGGGATTACAAGCGTGTGCCACCACGCCCGGAGTCTGCCTACATTTTACTAACTCCTCAGTAATAGATAACAGGCCTTAAGAGCTTCCATCTATTCTTCCCTCATTTCCTGCCTTGTGGAGGGTCGAGGCCTGTCTTAGAAGCACACTGAGATTATCATCTTGGACTAGCCCGGTTTGGATACGTGGTATTTGGCTGGGTGAGATCTCTCCTCAAACGGACACATTCAAGGGGACCTGGTGTAAACTTTAAGGTGCGGTCTTTGATGTCGTCTCCACCCAGTAATGGTTAATCCCTCCTTTCCCTAAGTTTGTCACATGTTTGCCTCACCGACCTTCTTTACCGTAACCTGTGATAATTGCTCATTTCTGTGCTTGATTAACCTTTACCATAACCTGTGATAATTGTTGATTTCTGTGTTTGATTAACTTTTAAAGTTTCTATAAAAATAAGGCCCTGGCTATAGAAGGCCGGGAGAATTTGTCATCTCTATCTCCTCCCCGATCCCCTAATTATTAAATGTAATTATTTTGCAAATTACTATATCAGACTTTGTGTTGTTTCGTGCGAGAAGACTATTGATCAGGAAGCTGCCTGGTGCAGCGACCTTCCATGGCTGGAACCACGGAATTTGGGAAGCTGTCTGGGCAGTGACCTTCTGTGGCAGGAAGCACGAAATAGTTTTTAGGAAGCTGCAGGGAGCAGTGACCTTCTGTGGCAGGAACCACAGAGTAGTTATTCGGGTGCTGCCTTTATAAAGCAGCACTCTCCATGGTGAGACTACGGAGCAAGTAGCGTCCGCTGGAGCACCCCAATACTGCCTCCCTTTCTCTTTCTGTCTGTCTTTTATTTTGCAACCAGAAAGAAACAATTCTACCTCAAGGCCTGCAAAAATCCATTTGGATTCATTCGGTTCTCTCTAGCTGACTACAGGTGACTTTCCTGTCATCTTTTCTGAGCAAACAGAGAATCCGGGTGACAAGTTCTCTGAGTTTTGCTTTCGCATGGCCTCACCTCTGATTCAGACCCACCCACGCCCTGCCAGCCTCTGTTCAGCTGCCAGATCACCCTGTGAACCAGGACTTCAAGTGTTTGTTCAATGAACATGTGAAGTGCACTTTCCATTAAAGTGCCAGGTGTCCGGTTAGGTTTTGGGAAATCGAAACAGAATGAAAGAATGTCCCAGCTTCTAGGACATTCTGTGCCTCCACTGGTCATAAATGGTGGCTCTGGAATTAAATACAAATACAGCTTCAACATGTGTCTTGCTCGTATGACTCTATACCCCACCTCTTCTCTGTGTGTAACGAGTCACTTCTGTGACTATTTGATGGGGTTTCTCTCTACAACTTTACTCCTGTTGGTGCTTTGCCTTGATACTCCCTCTCAGCTGTGCAGTTTATCAGCCCTTCTCCTGAGCTTTTGAGTTTAGCCTCCCTCCTCCTCTGTGTTATCAAACACCTAAGTTCAAGTTTCAGTTCTGTCGCTTTCTACCCATGTGATCTTACACAGCTGTCTAGTTTGATTTTAGAGAAGTCAATAACCTTTTTGCTCTCAGTTCATCATTTGTAAAAGGAAGGTGATGGGATCCTGCCTCGTCTGTGGCTTCAAGCTGTTACAAAAAATAGCAAGTATAAGTAAGTAAGTGAGTGAAAATCAAATAAGATAATAATCTTTGGCCAAGATGTGGAAAAAACAAACTCCTTATACACTTGCTCCGGTCAGCATTCCTACAGCCATAATCTAAAGACCTGACCACGTAGCTTAGAGGAAGGAAACTTTATTTGCTTATGGTTTTGGGTTCAGTCCATGTGAGGTCAGGGATGGCAGATCTCAGGGCATGGCGGCGAGAGGTGGAGAGAGGGAGAACAAATGGGCTGTGCTCCTCACATCATGGAGGCCGGAAGCAAGAGAGAGAGCAGGGGGAGGAGGAATCATTTATAATCCCCAAGGCTGCACCCCCAGGGACCCACCCCCTCCAGTCACCACCCAGATAAATACATTATGGATTTATCCACTGCTGGGATTACAACCCTCAAGACTCAATGATATCAACTCCAAACACCAATTTGTGAGCTCTTCAAGGGGCCATTCTATATCTAACCATAATGAAACTGTTGGTGGATCTACATTGGAACCAACATTGTGGAAACAGTCTGGAGGTTCCTCCAAAAATTAAAAACAGAACTATTATATGATCCAGCACTTCTGGGTAGATATCCAAGGAGATGAAATTAGTATGTCAAAGAGACATACTAATACAGAGATTCTCATGCAGCAATTTTCTCAATAGCCAACACATAGAATCAACCTGTGTCCATCAGCTGCTCAATGGATAAAGAAAATATGGAGTATATACACAAGGGAATACTATTCTTTCTTAAAAACAGGAGGAAATCCTGCATTTGTAACAACATGGATGAACCCAGAAGATATTATGCTAAGTTAAATAAAACAGGCATAGAAAGACAAATATTATACAATTTCACCTATATGTGGAATCTAAAATAGTTGAAATCACAGAAGCAGAGGGTAGAATGGTGATTTCCAGGGGCTGAGGATGGGGAGAAATGAGAGATGTTGGTCAAAGGGTACAAAGTTTCAGCTGTGCAGGATAATCCCAGTACTTGGGAGGTGGAGACTGGAGCATCCGGGTTCACAGCCAGCCTTGGCTACTTAGTGAGGCCCTCCGCAACTTAGTGAGACCTGGTTTCAAAATAAAGGATAAAAAATAGGGCCGGGGGTGTAGCTTGGAGGTAAAACCCCCCTGGGTTCAATCCCAGGTACCGCAAAAACAAAAAAAGTAGATAAATCCATTAATGGATTTACTGGGTGGTAATCTAGGCCAGTGGGTGTGGCTGGTGAAGCTGGGTCCCCAGGGGTGTGGCCTTAGGGATTGTGCTTGTGTCTTTGAATTCCCTTGCTTGCTTGCTCTCTCTGCTTCTGGCCTCCATGATGTGAGGGCAGAGCCTTTCTCTCTCCCTCTCTCTGTGCTTCCTGCCGCCATTCCAAGATCCATAGACCTGGCCTCACCTGGACTGAACCTGGAATCTCCAAGAAACTGTGAACAAATAAATCTTCCTTCCTCTATGTTGTGTGTTCAGTTGTTTTGTAATATATCAGTGAGAATACTGACTGATAAATGGGAGTAGAGGCGTGGGCCACCAGGCCTGGCCTGACAGTTCTTACTCCGTGTGGTACTTTAAATTTCTGTGTTAACAAATTAAATCCCAATACATAAAGCAATGGAAACTAGAAACCACACCAATCAGAAACAACTGTCAAAAAATAAAACTATTCCAAATTTAGTTTGAAATACTTGATTTGCTTTATTTTTTAATTTTAATTTTTTGCGGTACCAGGGATTGAACTCAGGGGCATTCTACCTCTGAGCTACACCCCAAGACCTATTTTTTGTTCTTTATTTTGAAACAGGGTCTCACTAAGTAGCTGAGGCTCGCCGTGAACCTGCGATCCTCATGTCTCAGCCTCCCAAGTACTGGGATTACAAGCGTGCGCCACCATGTCCAGCTGATTTGCTTTATTTATTTATTTATTTATTTATTTTGCGGTACTGGGGATTGAATCCAGGGGCGTTCTACCTCCGCGCTACACCCCCGGCCCTATTTTTTTATACTTTATTTTGAAACCGGGTCTCATGAAGAAGTTGCGGAGGGCCTCACTAGGTAGAGAGAGAGAGAGAGAGAGAGACAGAGAGACAGAGAAAGAGAGAGAGAGAGAGAGAACTGAGGCTGGTCGCGAACCCGGATCCTCTGGTCTCTGCCTCCCAAAGTACTGGGATTACAAGCGTGCGCCATCACGCCAAGCTTGATTTGCTTTATTTTTAATGCTAGAGTCATAAAACACTTCATTCTATAAAATGGAGTAAGTGTTCCCATGAACTGAGCAGAGGAAGTTGGTTTTATAGACAGAGAAGGCTGAAGAAAGCAGAAACAGAAAATGAAAAGCAGATTGGTCATTTCAAAGTTACTTTCCTTATAAAGCTGGGACAGTGAGAGAGAACAATAAAATAATGATAATAATAATAATAATGATGATGATGATAATTTGTTACTACAGTGCTACAGTTTGGATCTGAAATGTCCCCCAAAGGCCCATGTGTTGAAGGTGTTATGCTCAGACCCTTTGTCCTGGAGAGACCACCAGGAGACCAAGCCGTATGCAACCGCAGAAGAGCCTTTATTCAAGCTTAAGCTTCGGTGCCCAACATAAACTGACACAGCAGTTCAGTACGGGGACCTTGGGCACGTTTTTGCTTCAGTTTTTATAATTTTCAAACAAAGAGCCTCAGTTTCCCTCTGCTAATTGGACAGTTCCACGTGGGTTTGTCTGACCTTTACTAGGATTGGTTATAGATACAGTTGATCATCACAGACTGGTTAGACATTCGCCATCCTTGTACATTCTATATTGGAAGATGTTTTCCCTAACTTTCCAGACTGTTACAGTAATAGTAACCACAATAACCATTAATCTATAGAAGGCCATCTTGATCTCAGTCAGGAGGGTCCCAAGTAAGGACGTTTTGCTTTCCCAACAGATGTCTAGGTCAGGGAGTGAGTCCGCTAAGGACATCCTGCCTTGTTAGCCAGAGCCTGCAGCAAGCAGTTTTAACTTTAACTATTTCAATGCTGTAAGGGGGTCCTTATAAAGGCTTGGTCACCAGCCTGTGGCATCACTGGGAGGTGGTGGAACCTTTAGGAGGTGGGGCCTGGTGGGAGGAAGTTAGGTCATTGGGGCGTGGCCTGAAAGGTGATATTGGGACCCCGCCCCTTCCTCTCCCTCTCTTTGCTTCCCCGCTGTCATGAAGTGAGCTTTGCCGTCATGTGCCCCCACCATGATGTTCTGCCTCGCCACAGGCCCCAAAGCAACTGAGAAAACCAACCATGGATTGAAACCTCTGAAAGCATGCGGCAAAGTAAACTTTTCCTATTCAGTTGATGCTCTCAGTTATTTTGTCACAGTGACAGGAAGCTGACTATCACCATCAGGTTATTTCAGGCTTTTTGTAAGAATCAAAGCAGAGGAAACTTCCTTATTACGCAGATTTAAAATGACCTGTTTGACAAAATTGACTGTTATCTCTCCTGATTTTTCAGAAGGTCATATAACAAGTTAGCTTTGGTTTGGTTTTAGCATGAATCACTCCATTTTGATTTTTAGACTGGTCTGTGGAGGCCCAGTACAGAATCTTAGTCCAAAACAATGGCCTCCTGTAATTTTATTTACCACCAACTAACTTCTAACTGGGAGCTTTCCATTCTAACCAATTGAAATTGTTTTTTTCCTTGCTTCTACAAATACTTCTATTTTCTTTAATTGAACACATGTATTCAAAGATGAAAGAGCACTTTTTAGTTTCCTCAAATACTTCTATTTGCACACATATTTAACTAATATCTTAGAAGTATAATACACATTTTTCCCTCTTAGAAAAATCTATTACTGTAAAAATGGTCATTACTTTCCTGTGAGTCTTAATTTAATGGATGTATCTTTCTGGAGTTGCTCATAATCCCACATCAGATAAATAAAAGGATGTATATAATAATTCAGTGGTTCATAGTGGATTGGAAAAATTGGGGAGGCAAATTCCCCAGAGTGAATTATCATCAATAATACATGCATATCAATATTCTATTCCAAGTCAAGCTCACTGCTGCTACTGCAAATGCACTGTGTAGATAGGGGTGCTCTGGATGCGCATTAATGCATTCTTTGTTTTATGCAAATATTGTTTAAAAGTTTCCCATTTGGTCTCTCCCAGCATGTGCTAGCCCCAGTTCATGAATCGAGGGGTGCTCAAATAAACTCTTTAAATTTTAAATATGCTTAAGTTTCTCTTTTATCAAAACCATGCCTAAACCCCAAGAACAGGTGTTAAGATGGGTGTGTTTTAGATGTGATGGACAGAGAATAGCACCAAGCAGCATCTCTCATGTTTAGACCATGAAAACCCCGGCCTGCTGGGGAGTCATCTGCTCAGCTTTTTTTTCCTTCTAAAAGGAAGCAGATGTCACTGAAACCAGATGACAGTGAGCAGAAGATGGAAAGGAGAAGTCCTGAAATTTAGCTTATTAAAAATACAACTTTGACTCAGAGAATGCTCAGAAGATGCAGCAAAAGAGAAAAGTAAAAAAGCCGGGCGTGGTGGCGCACGCTTGTAATCCCAGTACTTGGGAGGCAGAGCCTGGAGGATCCAGGTTCACGGCCAGCCTCAGCTACTTAGTGAGGCCCTCCACAACTTCGTGAGACCTGGTTTCAAAATAAAGTATAAAAAATAGGGCCGGGGGTGTAGCGCAGAGGTAGAACGCCCCTGGGTTCAATCTCCGGTACCACAAAAAAAAAAAAAAAGAAAGAGAAAGTCAAAGATGGTGTCCAGGCACTCATTTGCATTTAAAAGGCCAAAAGGATCATTGTGATTCTTGACCTCTGTACCAGCTGTCTGGGGCTGTCTTCAAAAAGTACCACAAACAAAATTATTGTCTCACAGTTGTGGGAGCTGAAAATTCAAAATCAAGGTGTCTGCAGGTTGGTTCCTTCTGAGGGTCATGAAGGAAAATCTCTTGTTGGCTTGTGGATGGTCATCTTCTCTCTGTATCTTTGTATTATCTTCCCTCTCTATGTGTCTATGTGTTTGCGTTTAAATTTCCCCATCCTCCACCTTGGTGTGTGTGTGTGTATATGTGTCTGTGTGTGTGATACTGGGGATCAAACCACCCAGGGTCTCAAACATGCTAGGCAAGCACTCTACCACTGAATTTATACCCCTTGCCCTCTCTTTTGTATAAGGACACCAGTCAGATTGGATTAAGGCACATCTTAATGACTTCATTTCGCCTTGATTGCTCTGTGCTGACGCACACCTGTAATCTCTTATACTTGGGAGGCTGAGACAGGAGGATTGTAGATTCAAAGACAGCCTCAGCAACTTAGTGAGACTCTCAGAAACCTAGCAAGAACCTGTTTCAAAACAAAAAAATAAAATGGGCTGAGGGTGTATCTCAGAGGTAGAGCACCCCTGGGTTCAATCCCCAGTACCAAAATTTTTTTAAAAAATCTGTTTGTCAAGCCTATCTTCATGCCTCAACTTCCTGCGATGCCTAACAAAAAAAATCCCAAAGGGAGTCTCACCTTTTTTTGTCAAACCCAGGCATCGCCCAGCACCCACCAACAAAATGGCAAGAATCTGAGAATTCAAGGAAAGGAGACCAGCCATCCCATGGTGCCCCATCCCTACTATGTGCCCCTAGCTACCCCCCTCTCGGGGTCCCCTATGAGGAAAGGATTGCAAAGATCTCAAGGGCCTCTCACACTCTTGAGGTGGCCCGCATTCTCCCTTGAATGTGTATCCCCTAAAGGCTTTATTTTTCCTAAATGTGTATCCCCTAGAGGTTTTAGTTTTCCTAAATAAAACCTCTGTCTTTGTCTCTAACCGGAGTGTGCTGAAATTCTTTTCGATAAGGAAGCCAAGGACCCCGAGGGTCTTGCGGTGAATTTCCCATCCCTAAACCTGGGAAATCCTCAGGACTCTCCATGGAATTATTGTGTTTTCCCGTGACATAAATATCATTTAAATATTCCTGTTTGAGTCACTTCTGCACACCACTCATTGGGCAGAACTGGTCACATAGCCCTACAAAGGAGCCAAAAAGAACAATCCTACTATATTAGTGTGTTTTCTATTGCTATAACAAAATACCTGAGGCTGGGTAATCTATATAAAAAAGAAGTTTTTTTCATTCACAGTTTTGAGACTGAAGGTCCAAATACCATGGTGCTGGTTCTAGTGAGAGCTCCCCAGCCCCCCAGCTATGTCACATGATGCTAGATGGCATCAGGGTGGTAGTGCATGCAAAAGGGAGATGTTACACAGAGAGGCAGGAAGCCAGAAAATGGGGAGGGGTCCAGTTTGCTCTTTAATAAAAATTCTTGCAAGAATTAACTGGGGCTGGGCTTGGTGGCACACGCTTGTAATCCCAGTACTTGGGAGGCAGAGACTGGAGGATCTGGGTTCGCGGCCAGCCTCAGCTACTTAGTGAGGCCCTCCGCAACTTCGTGAGACCCAGTTTCGAAATAAAGAATAAAAAATAGGGCCAGGGATGTAGCTCGGAGGTAGAACGCCCCTGGTTTCAATCCCCAGTACCACAAAAAAAGAAAAAGGAAAGGAATTAACTGGGGACCTGCAAAAATGACATCTCCCTCAGAGGGCACATCCCCAATGACCTAATAACCTCCCGCTAGGCTCCGCCTCTTAAAGAAACCATCAGCTCAACATTGCCCCACTGGGGACTAAATTTCCAGCATATGAACCCTTGGGGGACAAATCATATCCAAACCATTACACCCACCATAGGCCAGAAGGAAGGCAAGCCACAAACTTTTGGCAAATGACTCTAATGTCCATATACTATTCCTCCACTCTTTTCAATGGAGACCTCTTTGCCTGGGCCATTTGCGCAGTAGTGTTTCCTTTTTATCTCCAGAAAGAGCATGGACAGGGCAAAGGAGACACTCAGGGGAGAAAGATGCCGGTATGGTGGCGCACGCTTGTAATCCCAGAACTTGGGAAGCGGAGACAGGAGGATCCGGGTTTGCAGCCAACCTCAGCTACTTAGTGAGGCCCTCTGCAACTTAGTGAGACCCTGTTTCAAAATAAAGAATAAAAAATAGGGCTGGGGTTGGAGGTTGGAGGTAGAATGCCCCTGGGTTCAACATCCGGTACCGCAAAAAAAAAGGGGGTTTTCTCCCACACCTTCTTTAAAAGATCGATGGCAAAGATACTCATTTATATTAAGCCCTATGCCATGCTCCATGTATTGTCCCAAGAATATCCTTCCAGGTGGGGAAATCAGAGAGCTGATTTCACTTCTCTAGGATTCACAAGTGACAGAGCGAGGGTCAAGTTCAGGCCCTCTGGCTGCAGAACTCAGGCTCCTCATCGCTGCATTGCCTCTCAGCTATGCCTCTGGACAGAACACTCCAAGGGTTCTTGATTTCTGGAATTTCCGGCCACTGAGGGAGACATTCTGGAGCAGAAGTTTGCCCAAAGACCAGAGCACTCAGACCAGGGTCTCTGCCCAGGCCTCTCCTCTCTTTGCCCTAGATAAGCCCAAAACTTTATCCCAATTCTTGATCTTTTAGGATCTGTGTTCTTCCCAAGTCCTTGATTCTCTCTTGGTCCTCCCAGATGGGCTTCAGCAAACTACATGCCTGGCTGGGGGCTCTGCTTTCCCAGGCTTTGGTAGAGAGAGGCACAGGGCTCTCCTTTGGGAAAACCAACCCTGAGCTGCCATCTTTAGCTCATATCCTAGGATCCCCTACTGCGGGTGCCTCCCAGGAAGTAGAAGAGAGTCACAGAGCCATCTGTCAGAAGGGCAGGCCCCAGGGTGATAGTAAAAATATCCCATGCACTGACCAATGACAATAAATGCTGGTGATATTATAGCAGGGTCTTTGAGGCTGCCTTTTCTCCAAAGCGCTGACTTTTCACTTGAGCCTGCAGAGTCCAATGGGGTAGCTAAAAGTTAGAGAACTCTTGACATCTGTACCTTCACTTTTCATCTGTCTCCTTTATTACCTTAAAGTTTGGGTCAGATCCCTGCTCAACTCTGCATGTAGACGCATTAATCATTTAAGGGGTTTTCATCTAAAGCTGCAATCCTCCTCCTTCAAGGGCTGAGGACACCCTAAGGTATTTTCAAGATTTGTGTGGACAGTCAACGGCCAGCTTTTACAATGTCCTGTTCTAGACCCCCTGGAGGGGCACCTAGAAGTCTCCAGTCATTGCTCTAAACCTGAAGTCACCTTAAATTCCAGGAATAGCAGAGCCTCACGGATAGACCACCCCAGGATGAGACCCCCTCAAGCAGGAGTAATCACCCCAAGACAGAACAGAGGCTGCCCCCCTAGGCAGGAGCAATCATCTCATGGGATCCAGGTTGCCTGCTCAAGCTATAATGATAACCACTTCTCCTGGAAAAACCAGACATGAAATAATGATTGACCAGACCACAGCTTGGCCAAGACTGCTTAATAATCTCTTGCCCCCTGCGCAATTTTTTCTCTATTTAAACCTAAAACTCACAGTCAGTGACCCCCCTGCCCGAAGACAGGGCTGAAAACCCCAGTCCCCCTTGTCTTCCCGGTACAGTTATACTGATTAAAATTCCTTTCCTGCTTTTCATCATTACTTTTTCTATTTGTTTTTTGGAGCGAGTGGCTGGACCTTATTTCTTGGGACCCTCAGTCAGGCCTCTGGTAACAATCAAAGAGGCCATATTGGTGCTTGTGAAATATTAGCCCATCAGACTCTTCCCCAAACTGTAGACTAATTCCAGGTCCCATATATTCAATATCTAAAATATCTTACAAGGACCTCAACGTGGTGCCTCTCAGTGTTTACCCTTCCTCACCCTCCCCTGCTTCTGCTTGGTTTTCTCAGGTGACCCAAGCTTAATAGGAATTAAGAAGCCATGCCTTTAAGAAAACAGACGTCGAGAGCCGGGCGTGGTGGCGCATGCTTGTAATCCCAGTACTTGGGAGGCAGAGACTCGCGGCCAGCCTCAGCTACTTAGTGAGGCCCTCCGCTACTTCGTGACACCCGGTTTCAAAATAAAGGATAAATTGGGAGGCGGAGACCGGAGGATCCGGGTTCGCGGCCAGCCTCAGCTCTCTTTCTCTCTCTCTCTCTCTCTCTCTCTCTCTCTCTCTCCCTGTCTCTCCCTGTTTCTCTCTCTCTACTTAGTGAGGTCCTCTGCAACTTTGTGAGACCCAGTTTCAAAGTATAAAAAATAGGGCCGGGGGTGTAGCGCGGAGGTAGAACACCCCTGGGTTCAATCCCCGGTACTGCAAAATAAATAAATAAATAAATAAAAGGATAAAAAATAGGGCCGGGGTGTAGCTCAGAGATAGAATGCCCCTGGGTTCAATCCCCAGTACCGCAAAAAAAAAAAAAAAAAAGAAAACAGACATTGAGGTGTTGCTCCTGCCCCTGCAACTGTACACAACCAGCCCTCTATCTGTGTTTATGAATCCTAGGCATAAATGAACTCTCCCCTAGGACCCCAGGGATCCCCAGGGAGGTACGTGGAAGAAGGCACGAGAAACCCAAAGCAATCATCCCAGGATTCCTGACTCCTAAAATTCCCAGCGGACACGTCTCCTTTTTCCCTGTTTCCCAGACCCTCAGGACTTCTGAGCAGGCTTGAGGTTGGTGTACTGTGACTCTAGCCAGGAAGTCGTGCTATCTGTCACCTGTCTCTGGGGCCAGCCCCTGCTGCCCCAGGGGGTTCAGGACCTTGGGAGAGCTTGTCTCTACCACAAAGTCACTTTGCCTCTCCCATCCCACCACCTGGATATCTGGAAATAAATTGCTCAGCCAAACTTGGCTGATCTCTGGGTTTTTCCCTACAGTCTGGCCAGCACTGGCCCAGCCTCAGGGTCTTGGGAACTGGGGTCCATCCCTTCCTGGAAAGATCCTGCTTCAGAGATCCCAGATACCCTCCCCTTCTGCTGCCCACCTTAGGGACACATTCATGCTTAATAAGAGCAAGGGGAAAGATAAAAACATTTTCTTTAGGGGACAGCTCAGCCACAGATACACATCTGGACCTCCTTGTGTGCGCATGTGCCTTGGGCAGTGGTATGTGGTCAGAGCGGTGTTGGCCCAGGCCTGGGACAGGATGCACTCAGCATGGCTTTGTGGAGAAGCTGTCCTTTTTTATTTTTTTATTTTTTGGCCCATGTACAAGGATGGGGGCAGGAGCCAGTGGACACTGGCAGTACAACAGCTCTCTCAGGAAGAGGCTCTTTGCCAGTATTCTCTCGAAAGCTTTTTTGTGATTGATGTTATCTGTGAGGGGTGCAGAGGTCTGAGTCACTTGCTTTTCAAATACACATCCGCCCATTCCCCTTCCTGTACCGCTTGCCAGAACCATGCCTGCGGCCTGGTCAGCCAAAGGGGCTGAAACCTCACCAGCCTGGAGTGTGCCTTAGATGCCAAGCTGCTTCCAGGTCTGACTGAAGACAGACTGACCAAGGTCTTATGCAGGAATCCTGCTCATTTTGTCTGTCCTGATCAGAGTGCTGGGTTACACTGTGGTACAGATGCAGCCCCGGATGAGCTCTCCCCTTACAGCCTTTAAAACAATCCTGACATCTCCCTCTCAGCAAACCACTCAGAGCTGCCGATGGTGCCCTTGCTGGCCAAGTGAGTGGCCTGAACTTTGTCCTTGTTTGTTTGACTCCTAACATCCATGTATGGGCAAAACTAAGCAGAAATATTCCCACTTTAACATCATGTTGCAAGACTAATCAGAAAAAAATGTCATTTTTCCTTTCCTTTTCAGCCAAGGGTTAGACACTTGGAATGTTATCTCAAACATTAGGTCAATTGCAAAACCCACAGAGGTATTTGTTTGCATGATTAGCATTCTCCAGCTTCAGGATCACCAGACCTGTGTGATCCCCTTGATTTGTCCACATCTGGAAATCTGAAGGAGGGGCCTCTCATTTGCATTTTGCACTGGACTGTATAGATGACCTATCTGGTCCTGGTGCTGGGGGTACAACTATGGGAATCTCCTGCCCTCAAGGAGTTAAAAATCCAGCGCTGACAGATAGGGGAGCAGCTCATTTTAATCCAGTGCACTAAATGCATCTGCTGTAAAAGAATTAAACACAGAGGCAAGTCTGTAACCCTGGCAAGGATTAGTGAGGATTAGCTGGTGATGAGGTGGGGGGCTGGGGGAGGTTGGTGGAAAGGGTTTCTAAAAGGGAGATGATGCTATAGTTTGGATCTGGATGTCCCCAAAGGCCCATGTGTTGAAGGTATGGTCACCAGCTATCAGAAGATGGTGGAAGCTTTAGGGGCTGGAGCCTTGTGGGAGGAGGTTAGGTCACTGGAGAAGTGCCCTTAAAGGACATATTTGGGACCTTGGTCCTTTCTCACTTTCTTTTCCTCCCAGCCACCACACCCGCCATGTCATTCTGCCTCCCCACAGGCCCCAAAGCAACAGAATCAGTCGGCCATAGACTGAAACCATGAACCCAAAGAAACTTTTCTTCCTTTTAATTAACTCAGGTATTTTGTCACAATAATGGAAAGCTCACTAACATGGGTAGAAAACGCGCAACCCCGAAAAAAAGGTGGAGCATGGAATAGTCAGCAAACTACAAAGAGTTGAGTAAGGCTGGAGTTGAGGCTTGCCATTGAGAAATGGACAAGGAGAGCCGGGAGTGGTGGCACATGCCTGTAATCCCAGTACATGGGAGGCTGCGACAGGAGGATCGCAGGTTCGTGGTTAGCCTCAGCAATTTAGGGAGGCCCTCTGCAACTGGAGACCCTGTTTCAAAATAAAAAATAAAATAGGGCTGGGGGTATAGCTCAGAGGTAGAATGCCCCTGGGTTCAACCTCCAATGCCAAAAAAAAAAAAATGGCCAAGGAGGGAGAGGAGTGAGGGTTACATGAGGAAGTGCCTTGTTAGCTAAAAGCCATGCTCACCAAAGCTCATCACAAGAGCCAGTCCTCTCCTAACTGGGCACACAGCTGGACCACGTGTTCTAGGCTGCCTGCATTCAGCTATAGACATGAGATGGAGTTTTCGCCAACAGTATGCAAGCACACATGATGTGGCCACATATATGCACTGCCCTTCACAGTTCTTCTTTTTCTGTAGCTTCCTTAGAAGGTATGCGTTCAATGTACAAGGAACCTAGGTCTCTGAGCCACCACTTGGAACAACCATTTGTGACCCTATCAAAAAATGGTTTTCCATTGTGTTAAGCTACCAAGACTGTGAGTTTATGTTGTAGCAGCTAGCATTACCCAGATTTACAATTAAGCTGTGGAAAATAAGTTGGAGGAGGCAAGGAAAGGAAGAAAGACAAGTTGGATGTCTTCTGAGGAATTATAAGTGACACTGATAGCCCATAAGCCACATCAAAAGGTTCTACACAGATTTCATGATGGAGTGACAGAGGGACGAAGGTGTCCTACTGACTGACTTGAGTGACTGCATGAATTGCCTTGCCTTTCAGTTTAATACGATTGATAATTTATAAGGAATACCAGACACTGGGAGAGGGGCTCAGAATGCATAGTTGATGAAGCAAACCCGATTTCTACTCTGGTGAGTCCAGTCCTAGAGCTGAAAACTAAAGAAGGAAGCTTGGGAAGGTGGGCAATGGTCTCAACTTGGGATTAAAATTAAGTGTATTTGTATGTTTCCTGTTGAGATAACAAAACAACTGAGGTGGGGTACTTTATAAAGAAAAAAGGTTAGCCGGGTGTGGTGGCGCACGCTTGTAATCCCAGTACTTTGGGAGGCGGAGACTGGAGGATCCGGGTTCGCGGCCAGCCTCAGCGCGCATGCACGCGCGCACGATCGATCAATCGATCAATCGATCTCTCTCCTCTCTCTCTGTCTCTCTGTCTCTCTGTCTCTCTCTCTGTCTCTCTCTCTGTCTCTCTCTCTCTACATAGCGAGGCCCTCCACAACTTCGTGAGACCCGGTTTCAAAAATAAAGCATAAAAAAATAGGGCCGGGGGCGTAGCGCGGAGGTAGAACGCCCCTGCGTTCAATCCCCGGTACCGAAAAAAAAAAAAGAAAAAAGGTTTATTTAGCTCACAATTTTGGAGATAGAAAAGCATAGTGCTATCATCGGAAGGAGGGAAAGGCTCCCATGCACAGTAAGCACACCCCTTACGGAGACGAGAACCTGCCGCAAAACAGAAGGCTGTTGGTTGTGTTGTGTCTGATGAAGAAGAGGAAGGGGTGGTCAGCGCAGAAGACCAGTCTGTCCTCTGTACAACAGTCTTGAACCTCCAAGACCGAAGCCGCCGCAGCCGTGGTGCCTTCTTCGTTCACCTCCACGACACTCTTGTGCACAAATGTGGACAGACACAGGCCGCTCTCACCTGACATTGCTGACAGGTCAGCCTTGCCCTGCTGAAAGGCATCCACCATTCCCAAACGTCGAAGCACGGACTCCATGGCATAATCCTCCTGCAGGTTAAATCTTGGAAGGAGAACTTCCACTTCGGTACTCTTCATGGACTCTGGCTTAGTCCAGGCCATGAATTTCTCAAAAGTGAGATTTTTTTCCACCTGAAAGACCAGAATCAGACTTTAAGATCCAGACTTCGGTGCACGTGTCTAGGCACCCTAGTGCTCCTATGTCTAGTATGCTCCCTCCTGTGCAGAGGGTGCTGACATTCACCCAGGACCAAAAGCTCCTTCAGCTGCCAGGAAGCTCCTGGGGCCTCTGACCTGTCCTGCACCCCGCGTGCAATCCCAGACTCAACGTCCCTGGATAGCGGAGGAGACGCCAAGCAGCCTTGTGACGGCAGGACTGTGGCTGTCCATGCCTACACCTGAGACAGCTTTTATTCTGACAAGTGTCCAAGCCAGATGTTTATGCTTTTTTTTTTTTTTTGCTTTTTTGGTACTGAGAATTGAACCCAGGGGTGTTTGACCTCTGAGCTTTGCCCCCAGCCATATTTAATATTTTATTTTGAAACAGGGTCTCCCTAAGTTGCTGAGGTTCTCAATAAGGTGCTGATTCTGGTCTTGAAATGCCAATCCTCCTTTTCTCAGCCTCCCAAGTACTGGGATTACAGGCGAATATGACCACACCCAGTTTAGGCGTAGCTTTGAAGACAACAAACCATTGCTTAAGAGAAAAACAAAAACACTGGAAAGGGAGGGCTCTCAGTGTGAACACCCCAGGAGGGAAATCTGCCCCAGGTACAACTCTGCATCTTTCAGGAGAAGAGACGTCACAGTTAGGGAGCTGGACCACTTGCTGCTCTGCTCACAGACACCTTTTAGGTGATAGACCTGCTGCTGTCTGCCATGAGAGGATGGTTGGCTCTCTCACCACAGGGACCATGCTGCAAGGACGCAAGGGGGACTGGGACAGGCCATTTGGGGCTGTCTCTGGCTGTGCCCTCAGCGCCCTGGACCTCACCCTCCCTAGCTACACCATGCTCCCCTCCCTGCTTTGTTAAGTCAAAGTGTAAGGCGTTCTAATTCCTTCCTTCAGGTTCGTAGACTTGAAAATATCATGCAATAACAATGATTGCTAATGGATCACATTTATACCGTTTACTATTTGCCAGATACCATGCTAAGTTCATTATCTGAATTATCCCCATTTTGTATCCCCATAATAACTCCAGCAAGGACACATGGTCATTACCCCCTTCTAGCAATGAGAAAACTGAGGTTGGGAGGGATTACATCACTTGGCAAGGTCACGCAGAGAGTAATGGGAACCGCTGAACTTGAATAAAAGTTTGGCCCAAAGCCCAGTGCCCGCAGGCTGGCTTTGCAGGCTGGGTTTGCACACGTCACCCATTAGAAAGGCAAATACAAAAGGAAGGTGGAAAGGGTTCTAATGAAGAAGGATACTGGGTGTCATTGGATCCTTCCAGTAGAAATTCAGAGGGGAAAAGACTGCCCCTGCCCCCGCCCGTCTCACCGTGCTGAGGTCCACGCCATCATCGGGGAGCAGAATGAGCATGCTCAGCTCCTCGCCCACATAGGGCAGCTCCAGAATCTTCATCTGCACCTCCCTCACGTAGGCCATTTTAAACTCATCTTCCAGGTACATCATCTGTACTGGGCTTTGCTCCTGCTGATGGGAATGGACAGGTGAACATGGAAATGAAAACACATGTCAGTGAAAGAGACAAGAAAATTCCTGAAAGAGCTGCAGTCCACTACAGGAGTGTTTTTAGCACCCTGGATGGAACCAGTATTCACACTCCAGTTAACACCTGGAAAATGTCAACCGGCTCCTTTCTATCATCATTAAATCTCATCACCTGTAAACACACTCAGGACTAGCCTGGGAAAGAAGCAAATTCATTCAGCAAAAGAAAATGTGATAGTTTGGATTTGTCAGATGCTTTATTTTGGATCTGGAGCATCCCTTAAAGGCCCATGTGTTAAACTCTTGGTCCTCAGCTTCTCTTGGGAGATGGTGGATCTTTAGGAGGTGGGGTCTAGTGGAAGGGAGTGATGTCATTGGGGGCGTGACCTTGGGGGGATGTTGGGATGCTGCCCCTTACTATTTCTCTCTCTTGCTTCCCAGCTGCCATGAGGTGAACAGGCCTCTTCAGCTAAGTATTCTTGCTATGATTTGCTGTGCTGCAACAGAACCAAGCAACCATGGACTCAAATGAGTGATACCATGAGCAAAAATAAACCTTTCAATCGTTTAAGTTTATTTATCTCAGGTATTTTGTTACGTTAATGGAAAGCTAACTAACACACCAGAGGAGGGAGTTAGAATTTTCCTCATTTAATATGCTCAGCGACTAAAGCTAAGGAAATAATATAATCAAATGAAATTAAGTAGAAAAAAATTTTTACAAAGTGGAATGAAACTGAGTTTCATAACCATGTGATGGGGAATAAAGCCTTCTTTATTGTATTAAATCATATTTTTAGGAAATGGGGGATTTTGCAAACTATCCTAATGCCTGCTTTAATTGAAGTAATGCCTCAATATCAAGGTCTTTGCCAGTCAGTTTCAATATCAGAAAGCTATAAATACTGAATTAATAATGATCAATTAGCTAACAATTTCAAATAAATACTTATTTCAATTTCTAAAATCTTTGATTAAAGGGCTGGGGGTATATTCAGTGGTAGAACACTTGCTTAGTATGTGCAAAGCCTTGGGTTCAATCCCCAGCACGGAAAGAAAGAAAACATCATGATTAAAGAAATGTGTGTTCACATTCGTTCCTTCTACCCTCGTGTTCGAGATATGCATCACAGTACCTTGGTACTTCTTTTGTTGCTTTCTATCTGAGCAACTTGGGCCTACAGGAAAATCCATAGTTCCCAAGCTCGGCTGCAGCAAGGCGTGTCTGAGAGACTATCACAGACAGGGTGAGCAGAAAGAAAATGCAATTATGGGCAGCAAATATTCTTCATTCCTATCATCGTCAGAAATAGCTATGGGCATGTGTGTCTCTATCACCCCAAACTACAATAAGACGTGAGACTACAATGCCCAATAAAAATATTTTAAAATAGCATGATTTCTTAAAAGCTTCTCTCTACCTGGTTTATTTTAAAAGGCATTTCCCTTGTGGATTCTTTGTCAAATGGTTTTTCCCAGCTTCCTTTGAAGTAGATGGCGTTGACAAGAACCAGCCGTGTCTGTTCATTAATTGAGGTAGCTGGCAACAGCTCTTTAATTTTACCTTTTGAGGAAAGCAGAGACAACATTCAGTTGCTTTTTATAAACATGTAACCAATGAACCATGAGAGGACCACTTAGCAGTTCTAAACATTCTGGTTTCAAATTTGCTGAGTTTGAATCATTATGTATGAAAATGAAGAGTATGGATGAGTGGTATTCATGATTACAGACACTTCAGGAATATGCACCAGGTTGAGGCTTCTTGAAGACTTCTATGTCACTCAAGGAAAGCAGGTTGGGAGAAAGTAGAGACTGGAGGTCAGGCTGGAGAACAAGACAAGCAGGAGATGAGAGATGGCCGGGTTACCTCCTGTGGATAAGTGGAGTGTCAGGTCTAACTCTCTGTGGTCACACACAGTTCTAATTTTGTAGGACCACATGTCAACATCTGATAGAAAGATTGAAGGGCTCCTGACAATGGCTCCTGAAGAGTTTCTGAAAGCAACTGAAAGAGAGATTACTATTGGATCCTCTAAACAGAGCACCAGTTATCCCTGCAAATGATCCTGGGAGAATAGATGAAGTTAATTCTCTGTTGTTGAAAACCTGAGCTTTTAATGAGAATCTCCATGAATATACACTGATAGAAATATACCAGGAGGCCCAGCCAGTCAACACTACTCTGACCATGTGAAATTCCAGTGAAATCAGTCAGCGGGGAGGAAGAAGGGGAAGAGGAAGAGGATGAGGGAGAGGCATGATGTTTGGTGGGGGGGGAGAGCAGGTAATATCACACATAATTCTGACCTTCAGTCTTTTTTGAGACCCAAGTGTTGATATGCTTCCTGGACTTCTCTGGGTCCTTGTTAAAGGACAACTGCTCCAGCTCTGCGTGGTAGAACTGAAGACAGGATTCCTTAAATGCCTTTGGAAAGAAATATGTTCAGTGAGGCTACATTAGTAAATAAACTGTTAGCAAGCTTCCATACGTTCTGAATACTACATTCTTTTTTGAAAAATTAAAAAGAAGCCAAGCCTGGTGGCACACATCTATAATCCCAGTGCTTGGGAGGCTGAGATAGGAGGATCACTGATTTGAGGGCAGCCTCAGGAACTTAATGAGACTCTCAGCAACCTAGAGAGACTTTGTTTCAAAACAAAAAATAAAAATGACCTGGAGGTGTAGCTCGGAGGAATAATGCCCGGGGTTCCATCCCCAGTCCAAAAAAAAAAATTAAAACGAGTATACATATCTCTTAAATTTGAGTGTCTTAGTCTACTAGATGTTTAAAAAATCAAAGTTTTTAAGTGGGTATGTACTGAGACATGAATGACCAGAGATGAATAAATGAAATTTAGAAGTAGCCAAATTTTAAATAATTCAAGGAATAATTATAGGATTTTGGGTGCTTTTAAAAAAAGTTTACTACAACTTTTTCAAATTCTTTAGGGTTTTTTTGTTTTGTTTTATTTTCTTTCTTTTCTTTTGCAGTACTGGGGATGGAGCCCAGGGTCTCAAGCATGCTAGGCAAGTGCTCTACCACTGAGCTACATCACCAACCCTCATTTTATTCTTGAGACAGGGTCTCCCTAAATTACCTAGGCTGGCCTCAAACTTATGACCCTCCTGCCTCAGCCTCCCAAGTAGCTGGAATTACAGGCATGTGCCACCATGCCCAGCCTCTAGGTTCTTTCTTCCTGACTATCCATCATCAGGCATTCTGAAGATGACTTTTGTGGCTCTACCACTGACTCTGCGTACCGAGAGGAAGTCACAAGTCTTCTCTCCAAAGAGCCTGTTGGCTGTTCTAAGCAAGTACTTCGTTTCAGGCTTGCTCACTTCAGTGAGGAGAGACTTGAAGCCCAAGTGGACATCTTCCTCTGTGTCAAAAGAAAGCGCCTGCGAAGGAAAACAAGAAATCACTACCAATATTGCTCTTTGGTCTCAAAAAAGAATTTGTCAGCAAGTTTTTTCTCAATTACTCCATAAAATTATCCTTGGAAAGGATTTTGGGGGGGGTGCTGGGGATGAGTTACATTCCCACCCTCCATCCCACCTTTTTTTTTTTTAAAGCAGAGTCTCACTAAACTTCTGAGGATCTCACTAAGTTGCTGAGGTTGGCCTCAAACTTGCAATCCTCTTGTCTCAGCCTCCCAAGTACTGGTATTACAGTCATGCACCACGACACCTGGCCCAGAAATTTTTTTAATTGAGTAAAGCATCTTAGACAAGTGACACTGGTGGCATGGGAGAGAGGAGAGAAGGGACCGAAAGCAGTGAATGAAAGACGCGGTTTCTCTGCCTGCATAGATCTCTCTAGTTTACACACGAGCAACAGGAAAAAAACAAAAAGAATGAGAAAGTTTCAGAAAGGGGGCTGGTATAAAGTTTTGCACACCACGGATAGCACAATTGTGCCAGAAGTAGAGGAAAACTCACCTCTAAAATTTATAAACAACAACAAGAGATAGATGCTGTTAAAAACACTGAAAATGCAAGGAAAATGGGCAGGAATACAATCGACACAGTAATATTGGTAATCCTTAAGAAGAAAAAAAAGTATAAAATGAGCAATATGATTAATAAGACTAAAACAGAGTTCCTAAAATTCTGCCCAAGACAGCTCTGCAATGACACAAGCTTGCAGACTTTTTCTGGGGCACCTGTCGCCTGCCCACCTTGCAAACCCTGGGGAACAATTTCTGCATCCTTTACTTCCTTCCTCCTTCCTTCCTTCCTTCCTTCCTTCCTTCCTTCCTTCTTCCTCCCTTCCTCCTTTCCTCCTTTCCTCTCTTCCTCCCTTCCTCTCTTCCTCCCTTCCTTCTTTCCTTCCTTCCCTCCCTCCCTCCCTCCCTCTCTCCTTCCCTCCTCTCCTCCTTCCCATGCTGGAGATGGAGCCCAGGGTCTCAAGCCTGCTAGGCATACACTCACCACCGAGCTGCACCCCCCATGCTCAGCATCATTTTCTACACAAGGTGTTAGACAAAATTTCAAGAGTCTTCCACAGGTTATTAACTGGTGAACCCCCCTCCACCTAGTGACATCTCACTGGAGGACCCTCCCTCTGCTTCCTTCCTCTGGGCACCCCACACCTGCCCGCCTTCCCCAGCGGTTCTGGAGGTGACAGGAGGCAACAGCTGCGGGCCACGCCCCCTCCTGGGTGACAGGCCAGCTTACCTGGGCCATCTGGGCCGCGGTGGTTCCCTTTGCCCCCAGGAAGACCATGGCCAAGGCCGAGGAGATGCTCAGGGGAGAATAAAACACGTTGCTTGAAGGGGCGTCTTGACACAGTGTCTTCAGGAGGCGGAAGGCAAAGGTGCCATTGGCTTCAGAAAGCGCCTCCATGATGCAGGGTCTGGGGCAAAGGAGCGAGCGCAAAGGGGTGGACGAGGGCCCGGGACACCCGGCGTTGTTTCTGCCGCACTCTCCTTTGCTTTCTTTTCCTGCAAAGCCAGACCCATCGAGGAGCCTAACTCATTCATCCTGGAGGCCTCCCGGACTCCTTCCCAAGTCTCCCTTGTCTGCCAAACCCGCTCGAACGCCTGACTTCACTCCATCCACATAGCCCTCCACCCTCTGCCCTTCTCCCCACCCTGTGCCAGTCGGACCCCCAGGCTCCTCTGCAGAGCCTCCAATCTCCCTGCCACTGTGCTCCCCACCGTGCTCAGCCGGTGCTCACTCAGTTCTTACTGTAATTCCTTATCTCACTGAGTGCTGGCCCCACAAGACTGTGAGCTCCCTGAAGGAAAGAGTAATGTGCCTGCAGGCATGCCAAGGGAAAACAAGGGTTTCAATGAGTTGGGAGTAATTTATTTTTTTTTTTTTGGCGGTACTGGGGATTGAACCCAGGGGCATTCTACCTCCGAGCTACACCCCCAGCCCTACTTTTTATTCTTTATTTTGAAACAGGGTCTCACTAAGTTGCAGAGGGCCTCACTAAGAGGCTGAGGCTGGCTGCAAACCTGGATCCTCCAGTCTCAGCCTCCCAAGTACTGGGATTACAAGCATGCGCCACCACTCCCGGCTTGGAGGTAAATTATTGAAAACACTGGGTTGCATGAGGAGCTTTGGAACTGGAGACTGCTGGGTCTTTCTTTCTTTTTTTCTTTCTTTCTTTTTTTTTTTTTTTTTTTGTACCAGGGACATTCCAACTCTGAGCTACACCTGCATATCTTTTTATTTTCAAACAGGGTCTCACTAAGTTGCTAAGTACTGAGGCTGGCCTCGAACCTGTGATTCTCCTGTCTAAGCCTCCCAGATACTGGGAATACAGGTTTGTGCCACCCTGTATTGCGCCCTGCTGAGACTGGTGATTTTAAAAGGACAGAAAAGAGGCAAGCCAGAAGTCATTCTTAGTCTCCCTGAAGATAGAGGAGGTCAGCAGGAGAAGGGTGCTGTAGGGTGAAGACAGGAGAGGGCAGGGCAGGAGAGGGCTGCAGAGAAAGCAGGGAAGAGGCAAACTGAGAGGACCAGGAGGCAGTGCAGGGTGTGTGGCTTGTTGGAATCCTACTGGGGATTGAACGCAGCTCTGAGACCAGCCCCAGCAAAGTCCTGCTGAACCACTGCACCCGGGATCCCCAAAGAGGCGATTTCTGTAAACACTGTCAGGGCACCGCCTTCTTGAGTTCTCTTGTTACAACTGAGCTCACTCTCCACGTTCTCTGGTTCCATCTCCCAGGGGCCGCCTGGGTTCCCCAAGCTCCTCTCCCCCTCCCACACCCAGCCCTCCACAGAGACTCCCTCACCTGGCTGCTGCCGCCTCTGGTGGGAGCACTAGGAGCCTGGATGTGGGTCAAGTGCGAGCTGCGAACATCGCTGATTCCCTCTGGGGCCGCAGCTCTGCTAGGACCTTTTATCACCCGGCCTGGTCCTGGGACTTCCAGGCTTCTGACCCGCGGGGTGTGGCCGGGGTGAAAGCGCCTACAATGGCCGGGGTTACCGCAGACCTGCAGCGTCTCCGCCAGGTCTCATTAAAGCCTTTCGCCAGCCTCTGTTCCCCACAGGAAATCCTGACGCCAGACAGACGCTCGCAGGCCAGTGTTCTAGGAAATTTGAAAGCGAAAGTAGCTGGGACTGGTCACCCACGCAAAAATCACAAGGCCCCTGGGTCAGTGGCTCTGCAAGAGCGCAGTGGGGGCTTGCAGGTGACACTGGAACTTGGAACCCTGGGCTTTCCCACTCCCAGGAAGCAAAGGTAGAATCGCCTGCTGGGATTTGAGGGTAGAAAATCAGGGTAGTCTGTATTCTGAGCCTCTTGCTTAAACAAAGGAGGGATTCAGCTAGAACCAAAGTGTTTGTTCCACCTCTAAATTGTTGGTGGGAATGTAAATCACTTCAGCCACTAGGGAAAACAATATGGAGAGTCTTCAAAACGCTAAAAATGGAACTACCTCGTGGGTTTATATCGAAAAGAATCAAAGTCAGCATACAATCGATACCTGCATATCCAGGTTTATCCTAGCACTACTCAAAATAGCTAAGTTAGAGAATCCCAGTTATTCTCCATACCCTCCTCCTCCCTTGTTCTCAGTCCCTGGAAACCACTAATCCATTTTTTCCCTCTAAGTATTTGCCTATTATGATTGTTTTATGTAAAGGGAATCATAGGATATGCATGTAGTCTTTTGTTACTGCCTTCTTTACTGACCTAATGTTTTCAAAGTTCTGCCTTGATGGATCAAGGTAGCATTTGTCAGTTTATTTCCTCTTATGGTTGAAGAATATTAATAATTATATGGTAAGCCGGGCGTGGTGGCGCACACTTGTAATGCCAGTACTTTGGGAGGCGGAGACCGGAGGATCCGGGTTCGCAGCCAGCCTCAGCTCGCTCTCTCTCTCTCTCTCTCCCTGTCTCTCTCTCTCTCTCTCTACTTAGTGAGGCCCTCCGCAACTTCATGAGACCCGGTTTCAAAATAAAATATAAAAAATAGGGCCAGGGGTATAGCGCAGAGGTAGAACGCCCCGGGTTCAATCCCCGGTACCACAAAAAATAATAATAACTATATGGTGTGTATACATATTCTTTTTTATTCATTTGTTGATAGATATTTGGGTTGTTTCCATCTTTTGTATTTGGAACGATGCTGCTGTGAACATTCATGTACAAATTTGTGTAGACATGTTTTCTTGGACTTATCTTAGTTATAGACCCAGGAATGGTCCAACCATTTTGGAAAAAGCTTGTTAATTACTTAAAAATCTAACCACAGCTGGGCGTGGTGGTGCACGCTTGTAATCCCAGTACTTGGGAAGCTGAGACCCGAGGATCACAGGTTTACAACCAACCTCAGCTACTTAGTGAGGCCCTCCACAACTTAATGAGACCTTATTTCAAAATAAAGAATAAGAAAAAAAGGGCTGGGGGTGTAGCTTGGAGGTAGAATACCCCTGGGTTCAATCCCCAGTACCAACAACAACAAAAAAACTACAAACCTATGTTACTCTGCCATTCCACTCTTATTTATCTACTCAAGGGAAATGACAGTAAGCAAAGACTTGTGCATGAACAAAACTTTCTTTTCAATAGTAAAAATCTTGGCAACAAATCAAATGTCCATCACCAGGTTAATGGACAAGCAAATTGTGGTGTCTCCATATGTCACCGGAGTCCTAGGCTAGAGGCCTGACTCCGGGGGGTCCCACAATTCAAATCCAGCCTCTCACTCCAAAAACCAAACAGAAAATATAATGGTGGAAAGCTGGAAAGAAACATTAATCCACATAGCCATACTTGAAGACAGCAAGATCAAGCATCTCAGCCCTGTCTTTGGGGATACTGACATGAGATTTAAGTTTAAATAGATGAGGATAGGGGGGCCAAGGGCAAGAGGTATGCATAATTAATCAGTCTTGGTCAGCCTTAGGTTGATTATCTGGGGTCTGGTTGTGTGGTGGCTTCAGGGAGGCCCATGCTGCATGAGGGGGCAATCTGGGTGCCATGAGGTGATGGCTCCTGCTTAGGGGGGCGGCCTCAGTTCCTGTCCTGGGGTAATCGCTCCCACTCAGGGGGGTGATCTGCATATTTAGGACAATGACTGGAGACTTCTAGGTGCCCCTCCATGGGGTCGGGAAGGGGATGTTGTTGAATGTCCTTGAAAATCTGGACAATACTTTAGTTACTCTTGTTTTTGTGGCCTTTATCTTGAAGGGGTGTAACAGGACGACCCATTGAAAATGTGAATCCCTGGCCAGGCACGGTGGCCCATGCCTGTAATATCAGCACTTGGGAGGCTGAGAAAGAAAGATCACAGGTTGGAGGCCAGCCTCAGACACTTAGGGAGAACCTCAGCAATTTAGTGAGACCCCGTTTCAAAATAAAAGTTTAAAAAGGGGAGGGAGGCTGGGAGTGTAGCTCAGAGGTAGAATGCCCCTGGGTTCAATCCCCAGTACCAATAAATAAACAAATAATAAATAAAATTTCTAAATAAAATTGGAATCCCCAAGTTGGGTTTTTTACAGTCCCCGGCCATTTCCTGCTCATCTCTGTGTTAAATTCTTTTCTCCTTCACACTTTCCTAAGGCCACCACCTCAGGCTGAGATTGAAAGCTGAAAATTCCCCCAAGTCCTGGCACCAGAGGCTTGCAACGCAACTTAGAGAACCAGAATGATAGCATATTTCTTGGCTAGCACAGCCTGGATGAACATAAATACACACACACAGATGATAGATAGATAGATAGATAGATAGATAGATAGATAGATAGACAGATAGATAACCTGGCTTCTTTGTTCCTATCAATTGTAATGCTTCTGAAGAATGAGCAAAAGCAGATGACCTATCTTTCCAGTTTTGGCCCAACTGCCATTATATTCACTTTTCCTGTTTATATCATTTCTTCTTATTGCTGATGTGGGTGAGAGACCACTCATATCAATTGGGACCCCCGCAGACCTCTGGCCTGGACCCACAAACAGGAGGACAAGATAGGTTAGGTAAATGTAGGGATAAGAAACCTCATAAAAACCAGTTTTTAGAGGATACTCCTTAAGTGATTAACATGCTTATGTACTGAGCTGAGCGGGAACCCAACCCAAGGTTTAAAGAGACAGATACAAGATGGAGGCAGAGATGCCAAGCTTTTGATCCTGCTTTTAGCGACCCATTCGGCAACTTCAGGCCCAAATGAAGAGTTAGCACATTTAGCAAAACCTGTTATGCATACAATGGAGTATTACTTCACAATAAAAAAGAAAGAACCATTGATGTACACAACATGCATGAATCCCAAGGTCATTGTACTGAGTGAGAGAAGCCTTGTGTTTCTATTTATATCAAGTGCAAGAAAATACAGATTTATCTATAGTGAGATACATCAAATCAGAAGTTGCCTGTGTCCTGAAGGTATGTGGGTGGGGTGAGGTAAGGACAGGAGTAAGGAATTGCAAAAGATGAATGATTAGGTTTTGCTAGATGTGCTCATTATATTGAGTGTGGTGGTGGTTTTACTGGAGCTTACAATGTGGAAACTCATCAAATTGTACATGTTAAATATCTCAATTATACCAGCTTTGCAGTTCTGTGGGTTAATTTTTTGCCAAATCAACTATGGAAAATATTTTTCCTAATATGAATGCTGTATTGGTCAGGGTTCACAAGACTAACAGAATTCACAGAATGAGTATATGGAAAAAGGGATTTATCAGATCAGCTTACAATGTAGTCCCGAGTTCCGACTGCACGTGGAGAGTCAGAGGAACCAGTAGCTGGTCGAGTGGTCTAAGAGCTCTTCAGAGAAACGATGGTGAAGTTTCAGTTCGAAGGGCTGGAGGCCGATGATCTCAGATGAGAGCAGAAGATCAAGAAGCTCATCAGAGAAACAGTGAAGTTGGAGGCCGACGATCTCAGACGAGAGCAGATGCGTTTTCTTCGAAAGAGTCGCGCATCCCTCTACGCGGCTTTCTCCTTCTTTTATCTAAGTCCTGCACCTATCAGAACCCTGCTGCCTACATTTAGGGCAGGACTTTCTGTTTAATCTGCTGTTACACACCCAAAGTCACATGATCTTGGGTGTGTCATGATCCGGTCAAGTTGACAAATTAGATTAACTATCACAGAGGGTAAAACCCAAATGCCCATCAATGGATAAATGAATAAATGAATTGTGCTATAGCTATAAAATGGAATATTATTCAGCCATAAAATGAATAAAGTACTCATTCATGCTACCACATGAATAAACTTAGAAAATATCACACTAAGGGAAAGAAGCCAGACCAAAGAGTCACATGTTACATGATTCAATTTAATGAGATGTGCAGAAGAGGTGAAGCTATAGAGACAGAACGCGGATTGGTGGCTGCCAGGAACTGGAAGAGGAAATAAGGGGTTCACAGCTTAGGGGGTATGGCGTTTCCTTTTGAGGTGCTGAAGATTTTGTGGAACTAAATACACGTGGTGGTTTTGTCACTCATGGGATTGATTCCTCAGCTCAGGATCCGCGGGTCCTTGGCTCTCAGCACATGCCAGTTAAAAGCATCGATGGAGATTTACTTAGGAAAGTAAGATATATATTCAAGGGAGAATGTGTGTCACCCCAAAAGTGAGAGAGGCCCCTTAGTGGTGCAGGGCTCTTTTTTTATAGGGGACATTCATGAGGGGTGGCAAGAGGATGGATGTGAAGATGACCTCAGTCCCATTGACACGGGATTTAGGGGGTTCAGGTAGTCTTCTAGGTCCTGACCTCCACTGTCTTCTCAGGACAAGTCCATCATTTTAAACTGTTCAAGGACAGCCAACAGCGCCCAAGGAGATTCCCCTGTGTGTGACTCTGTGCGGGGTGAGCAGATCCCTCCCCCAGGATGGACACACACCAGAGCTCAGGGTGATGAGGAAAGACTTGCAAATTCCTCAGAAACTTTCAGGTCTAAACAGGCCTTGCCACAGGCTTCCATATTCAAGTGACATTGTCCTTGTTCTCCCTTTAAGTCTCCTTTCTACCTATGTCTTTATTTCTTCTATCCTACCCATTTTACAACATCATTGCACAACTTACTAAATGGCACCCAACTGTTTCCTTTAAAAATATTAATTCTGTGTTATGTGAATGTCATCACATTAAGAAAAATCTAAAAAAGAATAATAAAGTCAATGGTATCCAACCACTAAAATACACTCCAGGGCTCAAAAATGATCCAATGACTATTAATGCACTGTGAGCGGCACAGCTATGGGCCATCTTCATGGAACTGCAGAGGGCTTTGGGGGGACCCTGAAGGGGGGAAACGCTGCCATGCACAGTAAGCGCACCCCTTACGGAGATGAGAACCTGCCGCAGAACAGAAGGCTGTCGGCTGTGCTGTGTCTGATGAAGAAAAGGAAGGGGTGGTCAGCGCAGAAGATCGGTTGCTCCTCCAGGCAACCTCCTACAAGCGGTATGCCTGTGGCCGCTGCAGCCGTGGTGCCTTCTTCGTTCACCTCCACGACACTCTTGTGCACAATAGAGGACAGACACAGGCCGCTCTCGGCTGACATTGCTGACAGGTCAGCCTTGCCCTGCTGAAAGACATCAACCACTCCCAAATGCCGAAGCACAGACTCCATGGCATAAGACTCTTGCAGTTTAAATCTTGGAAGAAAAACTTCCACTTTGGTACTCTTCATGGACTCTGGCTTAGTCCAGGCCATGAATTTCTCAAAAGTGAGATTTTTTTCCACCTGAAAGACCAGAATCAGACATTAAGATTCAGACTTCGGTGCACGTGTCCAGGGGCCCAGGCGCTCCCACGTCCGGTGTGCTCCCTCCTGTGCAGAGAGTGCTCACTGTCCACCCGGGACCGGAAGCTTCTTCAGCTGCCAGGAAGCTCCTGAGGCCTCTGTCCTGAACCCCACATTCAATCCCAGACTGGATGTCCCTGGATAGCGGAGGAGACGCCAAGCAGCCTTGTGACGGCAGGACTGTGGCTGTCCACGCCTACACCTGAGACAGCTTTTCTTCTGACAAGTGTCCAAGTCCAGATGGTTATGCATTTATTTTTTTCTGGGGACTGAACCCAGAGACATTTGACCTTGAGCCATCCTATATTTGTTTATATTCTATATTGTTTATATCCTATATTCTATGTTTGTTTTGGAATGGGTCTCCCTAAGTTGTGAGGGTCTCACTAAGTCGCTGAGGTTGGCTTCAAAATCCCAATCCCCCTTTCTCAGCCTTGCAAGTACTGAGATGACCAGCAAGCGCAGCCATGACCAGCTTCGGCTTAGTTTTGAAGACAACATAGGATTGCTGATATGAAAAAAAGAAGACTGGAAAGGAAGGGCTGTTGGTATCAATCACCCCAGGAGGAAAATCTTCCCAAGGGGGATTCTGCATTGTTCTGGAGAAAGACCTCACAGTTAGGGAGCTCACCACTCACTCCTCTGCTCACAAAGACCCCTATGTCATGAACCTGCCGTTCAAAGGATGATTGGCTCTCTCACCACAGGGATCATGCTGTGAGGAAGCAAGGAGGACAAAGACAGGCCATCTGGGGCTGTCTCTGTCCCCACCCTCTGAGCCCTGGACCTCACCCTCTGTAGCTGCACCATGCTCCCCTCTTTGCTTTGTTAAGTCAAAGTGTAAGGTTTTCTCCATTCTCGTTTCAGATTTTTAGACTTTAAAATATCATGCTAATGGCAGTGATTATTAATTGATCTGGTTATGAGTAGACGATTCAAACTTGTTTTACTTTGCTCTAAAGAGCATGTCTTGCTTCAGAAGTTGCCTAAGCTTCCAGTGTGGCAACAGGATAAGATAAATCTAAAACCTAAATCTAAACCCCACAGAGAGGTTAAAGAATTAGAGAAACACCATGCATCCTCTCACATAGTCACGGGTGATATCAGAACAAAGAACAGACTTAAGAACAAGACTGGCCTATCGATGAATTTGGTAACAAAGATAGAAACACTGAAGACCCTGGGCTTGAGAACCAGGCTTTGGAGGAAACATCCTTTCACGTGGATGCTGACAAAGCTGGCTAAATGGGCACCTGCATTTTATGCTGTTACAAGCGAAGACAGCAAAACAGGCAATGAGGAAACTGAGGCTGAGAGGGGTTACATCATTTGGCAAGGTAACACTAATAGTAATGGGTTAAGTTGGACTTGAACAAAAGTTTCTCCCAAAGCCCAGTGCCCGCAGGCTGGCTTTGTACACATCACCCACTAGAAAGGCAAACACAATAGGAAGGTTGTAAGGGTTCTAGTGAAAAAGGACCTGGGTGTCATTGGATCCTTCCACAAGAAATTCAAAGGGGAAAGGGCTGCCCTCCGCCCATCTCACCATGCTGAGGTCCACACCATCGTCCGGGAGCAGAATGAGCATGCTCAGCTCCTCGCCCACATAGGGCAGCTCCAGCACCTTCGTCTGCACCTCCCTCACATCGGCCATCTTAAACTTGGCTTCCTTATACATCATCTGCACTGGCCTCTGCTCCTTCTGATGGGGATGAACACGTGAACATGGAAATGAGAACATATCAGTGAAAAAAAAAAGAAAATTCTAGAAAGAGCTGCAGTCCACTACAGGAGTGTTTTCAGCACCTGGGACAGAACCTGTATTCACACTCCATTTAACACCTGGAGAATGTCCACAGACTCCTTCCTATCATCATGAAACTCATCACCTGTAAGCACAAGCAGGACTAGCCTGGGAAAGAAGCAGATTCATTCAGCAAAAGAAAATGTGCTATTTTAGATTTTTCAGATGCTATAGTTTGGATATAGAATGTCCATGTGTTAAAAGATTGGTTCTCAGCTTCTCTTGGGAGGTGGTGGATCTTTAGGAGGTGGGGCCTAGTGGAAAGATGTGAGGTATTAGAGGGCGTGCACTTAAAGGTAATATTTGACTTTTATACAAAAATTATAAAAATCTTTGATTAAAGGGCTGAGGGTGTACTCACTGTTAGAGCACTTGCCTCGTATGTGCAAAGCCTTGGGTTCAATCCCAGCACAGAAAGAACAAATCATGATTAAAGAAATGTGTGTTCACATTCGTTCCTTCTACCCTCGTGTTTGAGATATGCATCACAGTACCTTGGTACTTTTTTGTTGCTTTCTATCTGAGCAACTTGGGCCTACAGGAAAATCCATAGTTCCCAAGCTCGGCTGCAGCAAGGCGTGTCTGAGAGACTATCACAGACAGGGTGAGCAGAAAGAAAATGCAATTATGGGCAGCAAATATTCTTCATTCCTATCATCGTCAGAAATAGCTATGGGCATGCGTGTCTCTATCACCCCAAACTACAATAAGACGTGAGACTACAATGCACCAATAAAAATATTTAAAAATAGCATGATTTCTTAAAAGCTTCTCTCTACCTGGTTTATTTTAAAAGGCATTTCCCTTGTGGATTCTTTGTCAAATGGTTTTTCCCAGCTTCCTTTGAAGTAGATGGCGTTGACAAGAACCAGCCGTGTCTGTTTATTAATTGAGGTAGCTGGCAACAGCTCTTTAATTTTACCTTTTGAGGAAAGCAGAGACAACATTCAGTTGCTTTTTATAAACATGTAACCAATGAACCATGAGAGGACCACTTAGCAGTTCTAAACATTCTGGTTTCAAATTTGCTGAGTTTGAATCATTATGTATGAAAATGAAGAGTATGGATGAGTGGTATTCATGATTACAGACACTTCAGGAACATGCACCAGGTTGAGGCTGCTGGAAGACTTCTATGTCACTCAAGGAAAGCAGGTTGGGAGAAAGTAGAGACTGGAGGTCAGGCTGGAGAACAAGACAAGCAGGAGATGAGAGATGGCCAGGTTGGGGGGTAGGACCGCAGTTACCTCCTGTGGATAAGTGGAGTGTCAGGTCTAACTCTCTGTGGTCAAACCCAGTTCTAACATTGTAGGACCACATGTCAACATCTGATAGGCAGCAAGAATGAAGGGCTCCTGACAATGGCTCCTGAAGAGTTTCTGGAAGCCACTGGGAGAGAGATTACTATTGGATCCTCTAAACAGAGCACCAGGTATCCCTGCAAATGATCCTGGGAGAATAGATGAAGTTAATTCTCTGTTGTTGAAAACCTGAGCTTTTAATGAGAATCTCCATGAATATACTCTGGTACAAATATACCAGGAGGCCCAGCCAGTCAACATTACTCTGACCATGTGACATTCCAGTGAAATCAGTCAGTGGGGAGGAGGAAGGGGAGGAGGAAGGGGAGGAGGAAGGGGAGGAGGAAGGGGAAGAGGGAATGGATGAGGGAGAGGCATGATGTCTGGTGGGCGGGAGAGTGGGTAATATGACACATAATTCTGACCTTCAGTCTTTTTTGAGACCCAAGTGTTGATATGTTGCCTGGACTTTTCCGGGTTCTTTACAAAGGACAGCTGCTCCAGCTCTGCGTGGTAGAACTGAAGACAGGATTCCTTATATGTCTTTGGAAAGAAATATTTTCATTGAGGCTACATTGCTAAATAAACTGTTAGCAAGCTTCCAAACATTCTGAATACTATATCTGTTTTTAAAATATTGAAAAGAGCATACATATCTCTTAATTGTTGTTTTGTCTTGTTCTCCTAGGTGTTAAAATATCAAAGCTTGTAAGTTAGTATGTACTGAGCTCTCAGTGACCAGAGATGAATAAATGAAAATTAGAAATAGCCCAAATTTAGATAATACAAAATATAATTATAGAATTGTGGGATTATTTTTTAAAAGTTCACCGTAATTTTTAAAGTTCTCTAGGTTCTTTTTCTTTTTCTTTTCTTTTCTTTTTTCTTTCTTGTTTGTTTTGTTTTGTTCTTCAGTACTAGATATAGAACCAGGGTCTACAGCATGCCAGGCAAGTGCTCTACCACCGAGCTACATCTCCAACCCTCATTTTATTTTTGAGACAGGGTCTCCCTAAGTTGCCCAGGATGGCCTCAAACTTAAGATTCTCCTGCCTCAGCCTCCAGAGTGGCTGGAATTACAGATGCGTGCCACCACGCCCAGCCTCTGGGTTCTTTCTTCTTGACTGTACATCATTAGGTATTTCGAATATGAATTTTGTGGTTCTACTAATGACTCAACATACTGAGAGGAAATCATAAGTCTTCTCTCCAAAGAGCCTATTGGCTGTTCTAAGCAAGTACTTCGTTTCAGGCTTGTTCACTTCAGTGAGGAGAGACTTGAAGCCCGAGTGGACATCTTCCTCTGTATCAAAAGAAAGCGCCTGCGAAGGAAAACAAGAAATCACTACCAATATTGCTCTTTGGTCTCAAAAAAGAATTTGCAAGCAATTTTTTTCTCAATTACTCCATAAAATTATCCTTGGATAAGAAATTGTTTTTAATTGAGCAATGCATCTGAGACAAGTGACACTGGTGGTGTGGGCGGAGAGGGAGATCAGAAAACAGTGGAAAAATATGCTTTCTCTGCCTACATAGATCTCTCTAGTGTCTATATGAGTGACAGGAAAAAATGAGAAGGGCAAGAAAGGTTCAGAAAGGGGCTGGTATAGTGTCTTGCACCCCATTAATAGCAAAAATGTGCTAGGAATAGAAAAAGTTTCTTCTTAAAGTGAGAGAGAGAGAGAGAGAAAGAGAGAGAGAGAGAGAGAGAGAGAGAGAGAGTTAAGAGCACTACAAATGCAAGAGAAAATGCAATGGAATGGGTAAGAATGCCATCAGAATGGTGGTAATCTTCAAATGGAAATAAAAGTATAAAATGAGCAATATGATTAATAAGACCAAAACAGAATTTTTAAGATTGTACCCTAGAGAGACAATATGTATTTTAAATGGCACTTTAATATTTCAAAAAATGCATCATATGTTAGGCCACATGAAAACTCTGAATGGACTCTGATAATACAGAAATTATACAGGTTATATTCCCTGACTTAATGTAGAAAACTTAAAATCAGTAACACTACAAATAAATACCAACAACATGGAAATAATCCAAATAAAAGTGATATATAGAAGACTTTGCCCATAGATGAGTGAAAACAGCACCCATTGTTTTTAATACTCAGGAGGAAATGATGAAATAACAAAAATTCCAACTCATGATGTTAGAAAAGGAACAGAAAAATCCTTAGGATTTTAGGGAAAAACATAAAATAGTCAATGAATCCAAGAGCTGGTTTGTTTGTTTTTGTTGTTTTTCTTGTCTGTTTATTTAATACTGGGAATTGAACGCAGGAGTATTCTACTTCTGAGCTACACCCCCATCCCTATTTTATTTTAATTTTGGAACAAGGCTTCACTAAGTTGCTGAGGGCCTCGCTAAGTTCCTGGGGCTAATCTTGAATGTGCGATCCTCCTGTCTCAGCCTCAAAGAAAACACACATATCCACCCCAAATACACAAACAGCCAGCAAATGTATGAAAAAAAAATTTAAAAGCAACCAAAAGGAAAGTTACGAATAAAAAAGAGTTTACAAAAATGAATACAGAGAAAAATTTTAAGAGAATGAAAGCTGTCTGCGTTATTTTCAGCCCAGTGTAGATTATGAATTACTAAATGAAAGTCAAGAATATGGACACGGGGAAAGGTGGGTCAACGGTCACTAAGTCACAGTTAGAGAGGAGCCAGGAGTTCTGGGGTGCTATTGCACAGTATAGACAATGTAGGGGTGACTGTAGACAATGATAGTGTACTGTGCACTTCAAAAAGGAAGCAGACATTGAATGTTTTCACTGTAAAGAAATGATAAATGTTTGAGGAGATAGATAATGCTTACCCTGATTTGAGCATTACATACTGTATACCTGTATCAAAACATCACGAAGTTACCCCACGAATATGTACAATTTTTTTGTTTCTATGTATCAGTTAAAAAATAAATTTAAATTAAAAAAATCCCCCCCAAAAGAATATGAATATGCCTGTGACAATGTAGAAAATAAAAAGTAAATAGAGAACAACTTCTATAAAAGCCTTAGATGCTATTTTGAGAGTTATAATTCCCATGCAATACACACTGTTCGATAACAAAAAAGTGAAAAGCTACTAAACTCATTTGTAAAACTTATTAATTATACAGTTAAAAAAATCTGTCAAAAACAGAACGAATGCCACTGAACTGTATACTTAAAACTGTTTAAGATGGTAAGTTTTATGTGAATTTTACCACAATTGAAAAATAAAAGCTAAACTAATTTCACTTTGGACCATGATATCATTATTACTAATCGCTTGCTTCTCTTAAGACTTGCTTTACATGGATTATGTCACTGAATCTTCCCTTCAATTGAAAGAACATTTGTAAAAGTAAAGATACAGTCGATCGCCAAAGAATCAAATTTAAAGCTAAACTGGGGCTTAAGACTGAAAGAAGAGGCCTTAAACTCTCCATGGTTGTCTCTGTGAAGTGAATCCAAAGGGAATTTACCCCTTTCTTTTTACTTGCATTTTGAAAGGTTTTTCTAATGGTCCCTTACCACTTATAACAAAAAATAATTTTTAAGAATATTTCTGCAGCCATTAGAATTTCCCTTCCTGTCATAAGCAGCAAGGTGTAATCCACTTGAATCCGAGAGGCACAAGGAACTCCCAGCTTCCCACCTGGCAAACTACCCAGACAATTGTGGTATTCTCCCAAAAGCTCCCTATAAGAAAACTCAGATCCTAATGATTTAGGCAGGAGGAACTTCTCTGTGCATAAACCTTCATGCCACACCATGTGCTGGGAAATGATTAAAAGGAGCATCGTTACTGAAAAGGGTCCTGAAGGGAAAAGAAAGTCAAATAAAACACAGAGCTTGGCTCACACTCCCAGCTCAAGGCCTGTGCAGGGCCTGGAGCTCTGCAGGGACACAAGCTTGTAGGCTCTGGGGTACCCATCTCCTGCCCACACTGTAACCCCACCCTGCAAACCCTGGGGAGCAATTTCAGCATCATTTCCATCCTCCCTCCTCTGTCCCTTTTTTCATTCCTTCCCTCTCTACTGCTCTGGGATGGAACCCAGGGCTTCAAGTATGCTGGGCATATGCTCCTCCACTGACCCACATCACCAACCTTGAGCATCATTTTTTTTTTTTTTTTGCAGTACTGGGGATTGAACCCAGGGGCATTCTACCTACAAGCTACATCCCCAGTCCTATTTTTTATTCTTTATTTTGAAACAGGGTCACACTAAGTAGCTGAGGCTGGCCCTGAACCTGCGATCCTCCTGCCTCAGCCTCCCAAGTACTGGGATTACAAGCGTGCACCACCACGCCCGGCCCAGCATCATTTTTTACACAAAGTGCAAGGCAAATTTTCAAGAGTCTTCCGCAGGTTATTAACTGGTGAGCCCCCCTCCACCCAATGACATCTCACTGGAGGACCCTCCCTCTGCTTCCTTCCTCTGGGCACCCCACACCTGCCCACCTTCCTCAGCGGTTCTGGAGGTGACAGGAGGCAACAGCTGCGGGCCACGTCCCCTCCTGGGTGACAGGCCAGCTTACCTGGGCCATCTGGGCCGCGGTGGTTCCCTTTGCCCCCAGGAAGACCATGGCCAGGGCCGAGGAGATGCTCAGGGGAGAATAAAACACGTTGCTTGAAGGGGCGTCTTGACACAGTGTCTTCAGGAGGCGGAAGGCAAAGGTGCCATTGGCTTCAGAAAGCGCCTCCATGATGCAGGGTCTGGGGCAAAGGAGCGAGCGCAAAGGGGTGGACGAGGGCCCAGGACACCCGGCGTTGTTTCTGCCGCACTCTCCTTTGCTTTCTTTTCCTGCAAAGCCAGACCCATCGAGGAGCCTAACTCATTCATCCTGGAGGCCTCCCGGACTCCTTCCCAAGTCTCCCTTGTCCCCCAAACCCACTCGAACGCATGACTTCACTCGATCCACACAGCCGTCCACCCTCTGCCCTTCTCCCCACCCTGTGCCAGTCAGACCCCCAGGCTCCTCTGCAGAGCCTCCGATCTCCCTACCACTGTGCTCCCCACCATACTCAGCCGGTGCTCACTCAGTCCTTACTGTAATTCCTTATCTCACTGAGTGCTGGCCCCACAAGACTGTGAGCTCCCTGAAGGAAAGAGTAATGTGCCTGCAGGCATGCCAAGGGAAAGGAGAAAGGAAGGGTTCCTTGAGTTGGAGGGAAATTATTGAAACGACTGGGATGAATGAGGAGAGCTCAGAGACTGGTGATTTTTTTTCTTTTTCTTTTTTTTTTTTTTTTTTTGGTCCCTGGTTTGAACCCAAGGACATTGTACCTCTGAGCTATACCCCCACCACTTTTTATTTATAATTTAGAAACAGGGACTCCCTAAGTTACTAACGCTGGCCTTCAACCTGTGATTTTCCTATCTCAGCCTCCTCCCAGGTACTGGGATACAGGCTCCTTGGGCCTGTGTACCCTGCTAAGACTGGTGATTTAAAAAAAAAAAAAAGAAAAGAGGTAAACCAGAAGTCTTTCTTGGGCTCCCTGAAGACAGAGGAGGTCGGCAGGGGAAGGGTGCTCTTAGGTGAAGACCCTGGGGGGAAGGAGATAGCTGCAGAGAAAGCAGGGAAGAGGCAAACTGAGAAGACCAGGAGGCCATGCAGGGGTGTTTGGTTTGTGGGAATCCTGCTGCACAGCCCTGGGACCAGCCCCAGCAAGGTCCTGCTGAGCCCCTGCCACCCGGGATCCCCAAGGAGGCTATTTCTGTAAACACCGCCCATGGCACCGCCTTCCTGGGTTCTCTTGTTAGTACTGAGCTCACTCTCTACCTCCCATGGTTCCACCTCCCAGTGTCTGCCTGGGCTTCCCCAGACTCCTCTCCCCCTCCCACACCCTCCCCTGCACAGAGACGCCCTCACTTGCCACCTCCAGCACAGCTGCCGCCTCAGGTAGGAGCGCTGGGAGCCTGGACTTAGGTCAAGCGCAGGTTCCCGCTGCTGCAGCTGAGAGAGTCCCAGGTTCCCTCTGAGACCTTTTATCCCTCCCCCTGGCCCCGGGGCTTCCAGACTTCCTACCTGCGGGGCTTGGCCAGGGTCACTGGACCCTGCGAGGTCACCACAGACCTGCAAGGTCTCCCCCAAATCTCACTGATGCCCCCACTTACCATCTGCTCCCGTGCAGGGTCTCACGTGCCTCTGTGGTGCACAGGATGCCCAGCGGCCAGCTAGACACTAGCAGGCAGTGCTGTGTGGATTCTAAAACTGACTACAGGAAGCATGCAGGAAGCATAGAGTGCCTGGGGGGTGGCTGAGCAGATCACAGTGGGGGTGGGGGAGGAGGGCTTGCAGAACACACTGGAACTTGGAATCGCCTGGGCTTTCTCATTCCAGGAAGCAAAGGCAGACACACCCGCTGGGTTATCAGGGTAGAAAGTCAGGAGAGTCTGCATTCTGAGCCTCTTTTCTTACACAAGGGAGGGATTCAGCTAGATCTAAATGTGTATTCCACTTTTAAATTGTTGGTGGAAATGTAAATTAGTTCTGTTGCGAGGTAACCCACAGAGACAGGCCAGACTCCAGAATCTAATTGAGTGGTCTTTATTCCCGCGGGCTAGGACTGCACCAAGAAGTGCAGTCCGGAGCCCCTATTGAAGGCCTCTTATATAGAAAGAAACTACAACTTTTTAAAGTCAGAAGTTCAAGTTCACATAATTTTAGAATAGTGGAAAACATACCATTCGAGAGCAAACAGTATATGCTTACCTTACATTTGACATTGCTTGGATTTTCTACATCTGGGTAAGCAAAGCGGAACTACAGAAGCCAAGCTTAAGCACTATGCAACATCAGCAAAGTTCACGGCGACTTTTCTTAAACCAAACATCCTAGTTTCTGGTTTTCTTAGGGGAGCTCATGGCCTTGGAGTGCTCAGGGTAGCAATATGGAGGAACTAGTGTTCTAGGCACACTCTATCACTAGGAAAGACAGTATGGAGGGTCCTCAACACACTAAAAATGGAACTACCTCATGATCCACCTATACCACTCCTGGGTGTTCATCTGAAGGAATCAAAGTCAGCAGACGATAGACATACCTGCATACCCAGGTTTATCCTGGCGCTATTCACAATAGCTAAGTTAGGGAATCAGCCTAGATGCCCATCAGCAGATGAGTGGATAAAGAAAATGTGATATATGTACACGATGGAACATTATTGAGCCCTAAAGAAGAAAGAAATCACAAGATATGCAGGAAAATGGAACTGGAGAACATCATGTTAAGCAAAATAAGGCCATCTCAAAAAGAGAAGTGTTGCATGTTTTCACTCATATGTGGAATCTGGGGGGAGGGAAAGATGATATAAAAGTAGAAGAGGGAAGAGGGAGGGGGAAGGGGAAGAGAGGGGAACAAGGAGGGTGGATAGGATCAATGTGCATTTTATGCCTGTATGAAATTGTCACAATGAAACCCATTTTATACAACTAAGATGCCCAAATTATGAAAATAAATAAATGAACTTTAAAAGTAGAAATGTTTGTTCCAGTTCCCTCCCACATATTAGCTCTAGTCCCAGACCCTCACACAGAATACAGGCGCCCTAAGTCTTAGTAGCTGATCGTTTTTCCAACTGCTGGTGTCGGGCTGTGGCGCTGGTGTGAGCAGCCCTGCTCTTCATTGGCAAGTAACAGAAACAAACATTTTCAACACTTCTACATGTAATGGGATACCCATCCGCAGGTATTCTCCATTCCCTCCTCCCCCTGTCCCCTGCATCTGGCAACCACAAATCCATTTTGTCTCTAGGTATTTGCCTGTTGTGATTGGTTTATATAAATGGAATCATACAGTATGTAGTCTTTTGTTATTACCTTCCTTACTGACCCAGTGTTTTCAAAGTTCATCCTTGATGGTTCAGAGTAGAATTTGTCAAATCGTTTATTGCCTTTTATGGCTGAAAATAATTATAATAATATTGTGAGTATGTATTCTTTTCATTCATCAGTTGGTAGATGTTTGTATTATTTGCATCTTTTGTCTATTATGAACGATGCTGCTACAACCATCAATGTATATGTAAGTTTAATGTACATGTAATGTATAATGTAAGTTTACATGTAGACATGTTTTCTCAGACTTATCTTGGTTATGGACCTAGGAATGGTATATTTCAGAAACAGCTTGGTAATTTCTTAAAACTTCAAACTCATCTGGACCCTGCCATCCCAGCCCTGTGTATCTACTCAAGAGAAATGAAAGTAACCAAGGATGTGTGCATGAACAAAGCTGCTTTCTTTTTAATAGTTAAAATTTTGTCACCAAACCAAATGTCCATCACCAGGCTAATGGACAAGCAAGTTGTGGTGTCTCCATATATCATCAGAGTCCTGAGATGGAGGCCTGACTTCGAGGGCTCCACAATCAGGTCCAGCCACTCACTCCAAAAACCAAACAGAAAAAGTAATGGGGAAAATCTGGAAAGGAACATTATTTATGTATTTATTTTAGCATGTGTCGAGGGCTGAGGCCTGTCTTAGAGGCACACTGAGATTATCATCTTGGACCAGCCCAGTTTGGATACATGGTATTTGGCTGGGTGGGATCTGTCTGCAAACGGACACATTCCAAGGGACCTGGTGTAATCTTCAAGGTGCTCTCTTTGAAGTCATCTCCACCCAGTAATGGTCAATCCCTCCTTCCCCTAAGTTTGTCACATATTTGCCTCGTTGACCATTTTTACCGAAACCTGAGATCATTGCTGATTTCTGTGTTTGATTAATCCTTTCCGAAACCTGAGATAATTGCTGATCTGTTTGATTAATCCTTACTGTAACCTGTGATAATTGCTGATTTCTGTATTTGATTAACTTTTAAAATTCCTATAAAAATGAGGTCCTGGCTATAGAAGGCCAGGAGAATTTGTCATCTCTATCTCCTCCCCAACCCCCCCAATTATTAAATGTAATTATTTTGCAAATTACTATATCAGACTTCGTGTTGTTTCGTGCGAGAAGACTATTGGTAGGAAGCTGCCTGGTGCAACGACTGTCCGTGGCTGGAACCACGGAATTTAGGAAGCTGTCTGGGCAGCGACCGTCTGTGGCTGGAACCACAGACTATTTGTCAGGAAGCTGCAGCGTGCAGCGACCTTCTGTGGCAGGAACCACGGAGTAGATCGTCCACTGGAGTTACCGCAATAAGCGTGTATGTGTTGGGGGTGGAGGATACTGGGGGATTGAACCAAGGGGCATTTTACCTCTGAACTACACCCCCAGCCCTTTTTATTTTTTTGTTTTGAAACAGAGTCTCACAAGGTTGCTGAGAGTCACACTACTTTGCTGAGGCTATCCTCGACTCTGCCATCCTCCTGTCTCTGTCTCCGAAGTACTGGGATTACAGGCCTATACTGGCTGGAAAGGAAATGAATCAACACAGCCATGCTGGGAAGACCAATGAAATCGAGCATCACAGCCCTGTCTTTTCAGGTACTGACATGATATCTATGTTTGAAGAGAGGAAGATTGGGGACAAGGGGTAAAAGGAATGCATAATTAATCAATCTTGGTCAAATGGTCTTCTGGTTGATTGTCTAGAAAATAATTATCTAGAAAATCTGTTTGATAATCTAGAAAACACAAATTTATTTCTAGTGACATAAGTCAAATCATTTGTGCCCTGAAGGTATTTCCTGATATGAATGTTGTCTAAGAGACAAGTCTAATAGTCTAGCTTAGTAAATTTTTAGGAAGAACTGTGCTGTGAATGGCTTGTTTATTTTTTTATTTTTTTATTTTATTTTATTTTATTTTATTTTATTTGCGGTACTGGGGATTGCACGCAGGGGCGTTCTACCTCTGTGCTACGCTCCCGGCCCTATTTTTTATACTTTATTTTGAAACCGGGTCTCACGAAGTTGCGGAGGGCCTCACTAAGGAGAGAGAGAGAGAGAC
>PVJS01001546.1:83971-96049 GCA_004027185.1 Glis glis
ACCCAGATCCTCTGGTCTCCGCCTCCCAAAGTACTGGGATTACAAGCGTGCGCCACCACACCCGGCTTTTTATTTTTATTTATTTATTTATTTTTTTTTTTTTGCGGTGCTGGGGATTGAACCCAGGGGCGTTCTACCTCCACGCTACACCACCGGCCCTATTTTTTATACTTTATTTTGAAACCGGGTCTCACGAAGTTGCGGAGGGCCTCACTAAGTAGAGAGAGACAGAGAGAGAGAGAGAGACAGAGAGAGAGAGCTGAGGTTGTCTGCGAACCCGGATCCTCTGGTCTCCGCCTCCCAAAGTACTGGGATTACAAGCGTGCGCCACCACGCCCGGCGAATGGCTTGTTTATAAACAGGCCACTAACCGTGAGTCCAAAATAAGAACCAGAAGCAGATACTGTTCAGCTCAAGTCATAAAAAATAAGCCAGGCAGCAGCTAGTGGTAGTATAAATGGTAGTGAAAATCAGTACAACATTTCAGAGACCAAAAATTAATTCAAAATGCATCAACAATTGAAATATTACAGTTAAAGCCGTAATGTCTTAGAAGAAAAAATAGGGGTAAATCTTCATGATGTTGGATTAGAAATGGCACCAGTAGTCTGAGCAACCACAGTGAAACTATATGAGCAGGGATTAATTGAAATTAAAAGCAGTCTTCTGTACATCAAAGAACATTATTGAGAAAGTGAAAAGAAAATCTAAAGCATAGGAAAAAATATATTCAAATCACATATCTGATAGGGGTCTATTATCCACAATATGTAAAAAAAAACCCTCTTAAAAAGACAAACAGATCCCTCCCCGAGGGTGATCACCAGAGCTCAGGGTGATAAGCCCATAATCCCAGTACTTGGGAGGCTGAGACAGGATGATTGCAGGTTGGAAACCAGCCTCAGCAACTTAGCAAGGCCCTCAGCAACTTAGTGAGACGCTGTGTTGAAAAATAAAATAAAATACAATAGGGCTGGGGATGTAGCTCCGATGTAGAATACCCCTGGTTCCGTTCCCAGTAACATAAACAAAAAAAGATCCAGGGCGCACAGATGATCAAAACGACTATTAATGCACCGTGAGTGGCACAACTATGAGCCATCCTCATGGAACTGCAAAGGGCTTTGGGGGGACACTGAAGAGGGGAAACACTGCCAGGCACACTAAGTGCACCCCTTACGGAGACGAGAACCTGCCGCAGAACAAAAGGCTGTTGGTTGTGTTGTGTCTGATGAAGAAAAGGAAGGGGTGGTCAGCGCAGAAGACCAGTCTCTCTTCCGAGCAACATTCTACCATTACTACGGCTGAGGCCGCCGCAGCCGTGGTGCCTTCTTCGTTCACCTCCACGACACTCTTGTGCACAATAGAGGACAGACACAGGCCGCTCTCGGCTGACATTGCTGACAGGTCAGCCTTGCCCTGCTGAAAGGCATCCACCATTCCCAAACGTCGAAGCACGGACTCCATGGCATAATCCTCCTGCAGGTTAAATCTTGGAAGGAGAACTTCCACTTCGGTACTCTTCATGGACTCTGGCTTAGTCCAGGCCATGAATTTCTCAAAAGTGAGATTTTTTTCCACCTGAAAGACCAGAATCAGACATTAAGATTCAGACTTCGGTGCATGTGTCCAGGGGCTCAGGTGCTCCCACGTCTGGTGTGCTCCCTCCTGTGCAGAGAGTGCTCACTGTCCACCCAGGACCGGAAGCTTCTTCAGCTGCCAGGAAGCTCCTGAGGCCTCTGTCCTGCACCCCGCATGCAATCCCAGACTCGACGTCCCTGGATAGCGGAGGAGACGCCAAGCAGCCTTGTGACGGCAGGACTGTGGCTGTCCACGCCTACACCTGAGACAGCTTTTATTCTGACAAGTGTCCAAGCCAGATGTTTATGCTTTTTTGGGGGGTATTGGGGATTGAACCCAGGGGTGATCTACCTCTGAGCTACATCCCCAACCACATTTTATTTTTTGTTTTGAAACAGGGTCTTGCTACATTGCTGAAGGTCCAAGTTGCTGAGGCTGGCCTCTAGCCTCTGATTCTCCTGTCTCAGCCTCCCTAGTACTGGGATTACAGGTGAACATGACCACGCCCAGTTTAGGCTTAGTTTTGAAGACAACAAACCATTGCTTAAGAGAAAAATGAAAACACTGGAAAGGGAGGGCTCTCAGTGTGAACACCCCAGGAGGGAAATCTGCCCCAGGTGCAACTCTGCATCTTTCAGGAGAAGAGACGTCACAGTTAGGGAGCTGGACCACTTGCTGCTCTGCTCACAGACACCTCATAGGTGATCGACCTGTCACTGTCTGCCATGAGAGGATGGTTGGCTCTCTCACCACAGGGACCATGCTGCAAGGAAGCAAGGGGGACTGGGACAGGCCATTTTGGGGCTGTCTCTGGCTGCTTCCTCGGCACCCTGGACCTCACCCTCCCTAGCTACACCATGCTCCCCTCCCCACTTTGTTACGTCAGAATGTAAGGTGTTCCTTCTTTCAGGTTCTTAGACTTTAAAATATCATGCTAATAGCAATGATTGTTCATGGATCACATTTATAGAGATTGCTATGGGCCAGGTACCATGCTAAGCGTGTTACCGTATTGCACCCGGTAAATAACTCCAGCAAGGAGACATGGTCATTACCCCTGTTCCAGCAATGAAAAAACCGAGGCTGGAAGGGGTTACATCATTTGGCAAGGTCATGCAGAAAGTAATAGGAAAAGTCGGACTTGAACAAATGTTTGGCCCAAAGCTCAGTGCCTGTAGGCTGGGTTTGTACATGTCACCCACTAGAAAGGCAAATACAAAAGGTGGAAAGGATTCGAATGTGTAAGAACACTAGGATGCTACTGGAACCTTTTAGTAGAAATTCAGAGGGGAAAAGACACCCCCCACCTCATCTCACCGTGCTGAGGTCCACACCATTGTCCGGGAGCAGAATGAGCATGCTCAGCTCCTCGCCCTCATAGGGCAGCTCCAGCACCTGTGTCTTCACCTCCTTCACATAGGCTATTTTAAATTCATCTTCCTGAAACATCATCTGTACTGGCCTCTGCTCCTTCTGATGGGAATGAACAAGTGAGCACAGACATTAAAACTCGTCAGTAAAGAGACAAGAAAATTCCAGAGAGAGCCGTAGTTCACTGCAAGAGTGTTTTCAGCACCCGGGATGGAGCCTGTACTCCTGCTCCAGTTAACACCTGGAAAATGTCAACCGGCTCCTCTTGATCATCACTAAAACTCATCACGTGTAAGCAGATGCAGGACTAGCCTGGGAAAGAAGCGGATTCACTCAGCAAAAGAAAATGTGGTATTATGGATTTTTCAGATGCTATACTTTGGATCTGAAATGGCCCCCCAAGCCCCATATGTTAAACACTGGGTCCTCAGCTTCTCTTGGGAGGTGGTGGATCTTTAGGAGGTGGAGCTTAGTGGAAGGAAGTGAGGTCATTGGGGGGCCATGCCCTTGAAGGAGACATTGGGATGCCGCCCCTTCCTGTTTCTTTCTTTTGCTTCCCAGCTGCCATGAGGGGAACAGGTCTCTTCAGCTAAGTACTCCTGCCATGATGTACTATGTTGCAACCGGCCCAAAGCAACAGGGCCAAGCTACCATGGATTAAAGCCTAGGACACCAAGAGCAAAAGAAACCTTTCCTCCTGGTAAGTTTATTTATCTCGGGTATTCTGTTACAATAATGGAAAACAAACCAATTCATTCAGTAATAAGTTTCACATTATTTTTAACCAGTTATTTATGCCTTTACATAGCTAAAACTTCCCCAATTTAATTCCATCATCAAAAAATCATCTAGCATGATTTTTTAAAAACCTTCTCCCTACCTCGTTTATAATAAAGGGCATTTCGTTGGTGAATTCTTTGTCAAATGTTTTGTCCCATCTTCCTTTGAAGTAGATGGCGTTGACAAGAACCAGCTTGGTCTGCTCATCAATGGAGGTACCTGGCAACAATTCTTTAATTTTGCCTTTTGAGGAAAGCAGAGACAACATTCAGTTGCTTTTTACAAACATATAACCAATAAACCATGATATGACATCTTAGCAGATCCAAACATTCTCATTTCAAATTTGCTGAGTTTGAATTGTTATATATAAAAATCAAGAACAACACTGAGCAGTGGTATTCATGATTATAGACACTTCAGGAACATCCACCAGGTTGAGGCTGCTCAAAGACTTCAAAGTCACCCAAGGAAAGCAGGCTGGGGGAAAGTAGAGACTGGAGGGCAGGTTGGAGAACAAGACTAGCAGGAAATGAGAGATGGGGTGGGTAGGACTGCAGTTACCTCCTGTGGATCAGTGGAATGTCACGTCTAACTCTCTGTGGTCACACCCAGTTCTAAACATTCTACAACTACATGTCAGTATCTTAGAGTGAATGGCTCCTGATGATGGGCACACCAAGAGTTTCTGAAAGCCATTGGAAGAGACTATATTATTGGATCATCTAAACAGATCATCAGGTATCCAGGTAACGATAACGGGGCATTGAAGACATTCCCTTCTTTCCCTAGATATCAAGTGGTACCATTTCAATACACTAAGAGCATCCCTACTAATTTACTGTCTCAAAAGGTCTTAAGTGGTCAAGATTCCAAGTGAAATGGGGGCCATCATTGCTGAGTCTTGAAGAAAATAGTACCTCTCATTCTTTACTGTTTCATTTATTAGCAGAAATAGGAATGTTCAACACTACTAGTGCAGAGGAGTCTGAAAGGTTCAACCACCAGCCCATCATTGATCAGAGGGGCCAGGCAAAGAATATGTCACTCTCTGACACAGAAAGTAGTAAGGTTTAGCCCCACATGGGGGTGTTTTCAGTCTGTGGACCTGATCAGCCCCCAGAGAGGGTCTGTGGTTGACCAATCAAGTCCAAACTCATCAAGTCTAATTAAGGGAGCTTACGTGGGAGGCATGAAAGAAACTGTAGAAAAAGTCACCTTAATGTGGTAGGGGTGGCCACTACAGACTCCAGGAAGAAGGGGCCCAAGTGCATGACTCACAGGAAGATCTTTCCATTCACCTTTTTACAGAGAGGATGCAGTCTATTGACATGTGAACATTACAGGCCAGTGACAGCAGGTTCTAGTATGAAGTGTCGAGCTGGAAACCAGCCTATGAATTTCTTGGGACATATGTATCTATCTGGTCCTGGGAGAATAGACAAAATTAATTCTCTGTTGTTGAAAACCAGAGCTTCTGATCAGAACCTTGATGAGCCACCTAAAGTTCAAATATACCAGGAGGCCCAGCCAGTCAACATTACTCTGACCATGTGAAACACCAGTGAAATCAGTCAGCTGGGAGGAGGAGGAGGAAGGAGAGGCAAGAGGTGGGGAAGACAGTAAAAGAAAGAAGGAAGTGGGGGAAGAGGGTAAAAGGACACATAATTCTGACCTTCAGTCTTTTTTGAGACCCAAGTGTTGATATGTTTCCTGGACTTCTCTGGGTCCTTGGCAAAGGACAGTTGCTCCAGCTCCGCATGGTAGAACTGAAGACAGGATTCCTTAAATGCCTTTGGAAAGAAATATGTTTAGTGAGGCTACATTGCTAAATAAACTGTTAGCAAGCTTCCAAACATTCTGAATACTCTATCCTTTTTTAAAAAAGTAATAATTCCAGTACTTGGAAGACTGAGACGGGAGGATCCAGGTTCGTGGCCAGCCTCAGCTACTTAGTGAGGCCCTCCGCAACTTAGTGAGCCCCTGTTTCAAAATAAAGAATAAAAAAATAGGACTGAGGGTATAGCTCAGAGGTAGAAAGCCCCTGGGTTCAATCCCCAGTACCACACACACACAAAAAAAAATTAAAGGAGTAAACATATCTCTTAAATGTGATTTTGTCTTAATCTACTAGATGTTAAAATATCAAAGTAGTTATGTACTGAGCCCTGAATGATCAGAGATAAATAAATGAAATTTAGAAGTAGCCAAATTTTAAATAATTCAAGTTATATTTATAATATTGTGGGATTTTTAAAACGATTTTATTTTTAAAATCATTATTGTTGTTGTTGTTGTTTTGAAGTACTGGGGATAGAACCCAGGGCCTTGAGCATGCTAGGCAAGTCTCTACCACTGACCTACAGCTCCAGCCTTTATTTTATTTTTGAGATAGGGTCTCAATTGCCTAAGTTGGTTTCGAACTTATGATCCTCCTGACTCAGCCTCCCAAGTAGCTGGAATTACAGGCATGTGCCACCACGCCCAGCCTCTAGGTTCTTTCTTCCTGACTGTCCATCATCAGGCATTCTGAAGATGACTTTTGTGGCTCTACTACTGACTCTGCATACCGAGAGGAAGTCACAAGTCTTTTCTCCAAAGAGCCTGTTGGCTGTTCTAAGCAAGTACTTCGTATCAGCCTTGTTCACTTCAGTGAGGAGCGTCTGGAATCCCGAGTGGACATCTTTCTCTGTGTCAAAAGAAAGCGCCTGCAAAGGAAAACAAGAAATCACTACCAATATTGCGCTTTGGTTTCAAAAAAGAATTTGCAAGCCATTTTTCCCTCAATTACTCCATAAAACTATCCTTGGGTAGGAAATTGTTTTTAATTGAATAATGCATCTGAGACAAGTAACAGTGGTGGCATGGGCAGAGAGAGGACAGAGGGGACAGAAAATAGTGAGTGAAAGATGTGGCTTCTCTGCCTGCATAGATCTCTCTAGTGTCTACATGAGCGATGAAAAGGGCGAGAAAGATTCACAAAGGGGGCAGTTGTAAAGTCTTGCACCCCACAGATAGCATAAATGTGTCCAAAGTAGAGGGAAACTTACCTCTAAAATTTATATATACATAAAAAGGTAGATACAGTTAAAAACACTAAAAATTCAAGGAAAATGGGCAGGAAGACAATTGATACAGTTGAAATGGTAATCTTCAAAAAGAAATAAAGGTATAAAAAGTGAGTAATCTGATTATTAAGGCTAAAACAGAGAACTCAAAATTTAGCCCTAGAGAGACAATATATATCTTCAATGACACTTTAGTATTTCCAAAACTGCATCATATGCTGGGCCATATGCAAATTCTCGAATGACTCTGGAATACAGAAATTATAAAGATTATATTCTCTGACCTCGGTGTAATAAACTAAAAATCAGTAACACTACAAATAAAATACCAGCAATATAGGGGGTGAGTGAAGTGGGTTCCGGAGGGAAACACAGCAAGTATTGTGTGCATTTATGTTTCTATCATTCTGAAATGCATTATGATTTATAATGCCAATGCACCAATAAAAGTATATTAAAAAATACCAACAACATGGAAATGACTCTTCTGAGTAACTGTTGAAGACACTTTTCTAAATAAATAACAACTCTAAGAACTAAAATGCTTTTCTAAATAAATAACAACTCGAAGAATTAGTTTAAATACTCTGCTAAATATATGACAGATGATTTAGAAAATATTCAAAATAAAATGCTATATATCAGTCAAAGAGTTTGGCCAAATATTATTAAAAATAACATCAATTCTTTTTAATATCACCACCAAGGAAATGATGAAATAACAAAATGTTCAACTCATGATGTTAGAAAAGGTACAGAAAAATTCTAAGGAATTTAGGGAAAAACATAACATGATCAATGAATCCAAGAGCCACTTCTTTGAAAGAAAACACACATATCCACACACAATAGACAAAGAGCCAGAAAATGTAAGAAATTTTTAAAATAACCCAAAAGGTCAGTTATGAATGAAAAAGAATTTACAGAAAGTACCTGAAAAAGTACCCATACAATGTGTTCACCCAAAAAGCTCCCTATAAGGAAACTTAGAAAAAGATTCTAATGACTTAGGCAGAAAGAAGTTCTCTGTGCATAAACCTTCCCCCCACACAGTGTGCTGGGAAATGATTAAAAGGAGCATCATTACTGAAAAGGGTCCTCAAGGGAAAAGAAAGTCAAATAAAACACAGAGCTTGGCTCACACTCCCAGCACCAAGGCCTGTGCAGGGCCTGGAGCTCCACAGCGACACAAGCTTGCAGGCTTTTTCTGGGGCACCTGTCTCCTGCCCACCCTGCAAACCCCTGGAGAATAATTTTAGCATTATTTGCTCAGAACCCAGGAACTCAAGCATGCTGGGCATATGCTCCTCCGCTGACCCACATCCCTAACCCCCAGCATCATTTTCTACACAAAGTCCAAGGCAAACTTTCAAAAGTCTTCTGCGGGTTATTAACTGATGAACCCCTCTCTCCCTAGTAACATCTCACTGGAGGACCCTCCCTCTGCTTCCTTCCTCTGGGCACCCCACACCTGCCCACCTTCCTCAGCGGTTCTGGAGGTGACAGGAGGCAACAGCTGCGGGCCACGTCCCCTCCTGGGTGACAGGCCAGCGTACCTGGGCCATCTGGGCCGCGGTGGTTCCCTTTGCCCCCAGGAAGACCATGGCCAGGGCCGAGGAGATGCTCAGGGGAGAATAAAACACGTTGCTTGAAGGGGCGTCTTGACACAGTGTCTTCAGGAGGCGGAAGGCAAAGGTGCCATTGGCTTCAGAAAGCGCTTCCATGATGCAGGGTCTGGGGCAAAGGAGCGAGAGCAAAGGGGTGGACGAGGGCCCGGGACACCCGGCGTTGTTTCTGCCGCACTCTCCTTTGCTTTCTTTTCCTGCAAAGTCAGACCCATGGAGGAGCCTAACTCATTGGTCTCAGCAAAAGCCATGAGCGAGGACCGCGCAGCAGAGGCACAGACTCATCCCTGCAGCAGCGCACTGTCCAGCGAGGAAGACCATGCAGGAAAGAACAAAACCAGCAACAGGGAGGGGGCAGGTGTGAAGCCAGTGGGGCCCAGTGTGGAGCAGGTGGCAGTTCTGTGAACCCAGATCTGAGCCTGTGCACAGCCCCCCCCCAGCCCAGCCCACCGACCCCAGTACCTTGGAGATGAGACTCCTTCACCAGCCTCCGCCTTACACCCTGGAGGTCCCCGACTCCTTCCCAAGTCTCCCTTGTCCCCCAAACCCGCTCGAATGCCTGACTTCACTCCATCCACATAGCCCTCCACCCTCTGCCCTTCTCCCCACCCTGTGCCAGTCAGACCCCCAGGCTCCTCTGCAGAGCCTCCGGTCTCCCTGCTACTGTACTCCCCACCGTACTCAGCCGGTGCTCACTCAGTCCTTACTGTAATTCCTTATCTCACTGAGTGCTGGCCCCACAAGACCAGAATCTCTCTGAAGGCAAGGACAACATGCCTGGCATCTTGATCCTAAAGACCCAGAAGCATGCCAAGGGAAAAGGAAGGGTTCCTTTAGTTAGAGGTAAATTATAGCGAAATAGGGGTGAGTAAGGAGTGCTCCGATTTGGAAGTGGAGAATGGTGACGTTTCCTTTTTTTGCTCTTTTTATTTTATTTTTATTTTGAAATAAAATTTCACAAAGTTGCTGAGAATCTCACTAAATTACTGAGGCTGCCTTTGAACCTATGATTCTCCTGCCTCAGCCTTCCAGGTACTGGGAATAAAGGGTTATGCTATGATGCCTTCTGAAACTGGTGATTTTAAAATGACAGAGAAGAGGTAAACCAGAAGTCATTCTTGGGCTCCCTAAACAGAGGAGGGTCAGAAGCCAGGTGTGGTGGCAGACTCTTGTAATCCCAGTACTTGGGAGGCTGGGACCGGAGGATCACAAGTTCCAGACCAGCCTCGGCAACTTAGACTCTCAACAACCTAGAGAGACCCTGTTTCAATACCAAAAAAAAATAAAAATAAAAAAAATAAGAAAGGGCTGGGAGTGTAGCTCAGAGGTAGAATGCCTGAGGGATAGGGAGGGAGGGAAAGAGAGAGAGAGAGAGAGGTGTGAGGGCTGGAGATAAAGCAGGGAAGAGGCAAACTGAGAAGACCAGGAGGCAGTGCAGGGTCTTTGGTTTGTGGGAATCCTGCTGCACAGCCCTGGCACCAGCCCCAGCAGAGTCCTGCTGAGCCCCTGCCACCCGGGATCCCCAAGGAGGCTATTTCTGTAACACCGCCTTCTCGGGTTCCTCCTAGTACTGAGCTCACTCTCCGGGTCCTGTGGTCCCATCTCCCGCGTCTGCCCGGGCATCCCCAAGCTCCTCCCTCTTCCACCCGTTCCTGCGCAGACCCGCCCTCACCTGCCACCTTCAGGGCCAGGGCAGCCTCTGGTCTGAGGGACGGGCGCCTGGATGTAGATCGAGGGCAGGACGACTCTGCTGCCGCTCAGAGGTCGCTGGTTCCTTCTGGGACTGCGACACTGCACGGCTTTCTATCACCCTGCCTGGCCCGGGACGTCCAGGTGTCGACTCTCCGGGGCGTGGCCAGGGTCTGTCCCAATCTCACCGACTCGCTCTCCAGCGACGGGCCTCGACCTGCCTCTGGCGCCTGTAAGAAGTCCTGGACCAGAGAGGCAGAGACCAGCACGTCAGTGCTCGGCGATTATGAAACCGAAAGAATTGGTGCCCTGGGCGGTGTCTGAGCAAGGTCCCCGGGTGTGTGCGGGGAGGGCGCTTACAGAACACCCTAGGACTTGGAACCCTGGGCTTTCCTACTCCCAGGAAGCAAAGGCAGACTCACCAGCTGGAATTTGAGGGTAGAAAATCAGGGGAGTCTGCATCCTGAGCCTCTTGTCTTGCTCAAGGAGGGATTCAGCTAGGGCAAAAGGGTGTGTTCCACCTATAAACTGTTGGTGGGAATGTAAATTAGTTCAGCCCCTATGGAAGGCAGTATGGAAAGTCCTCAAAACACTAAAAATGGAATTACCTCTTGATCCGCCTATACCACTCCTGCGTATAAATCTGAAGGAATCAAAGTCAACATAAGATAGATGCCTGCGTACCCAAGTTTATCCTGACACTATTCAGAATAGCTAAGTTAGGGAATCAGCCTAGACGCCCATCAGCAGATGAGTGGATAAAGTTTTAAAGTTTTTTTTTTTTTTTTAAAGAGCAAAGTTGCCGGGCGTGGTGGCGCACATCCCAGTACTTTGGGAGGCGGAGACCGGAGGATCCGGGCTCGCGGCCAGCCTCAGCGCTTGCTCTCTCTCTCTCTCTCTCTCTCTCTCTCTCTCTCCTTAGTGAGGCCCTCCGCAACTTTGTGAGACCCAGTTTCAAAATAAAGTATAAAAAATAGGGCCGGGGGCGTGGCGCAGAGGTAGAACACCCCTGGGTTCAATCCCCGGTACCACAAAAAAAAAAAAAAAAAAAAAAAGAGCAAAGTAGTGAGCTTGGCCCTGCTCTGAGAAGGTTTCCACAATTTTAAAAATGTCATTCCTCCTCTTAACATTTTTCTCCCCTAAGTGCTTCCATGGGTCATGTTGCATTTTAAGACTCATTAATTCAATTAAGAACAACAAAAACAAAAACATGGCTGAGTATCTACCACGTGTTCGGCACTGTAGTAGGAGCTTGACACCAAGTTGAAGACGTGATGGAGCCATGGTGAGGACACAGAGGTGCTTCCAAGGTGCTATGAGAAAAGGAATGGAGGCAGCCGTGCCCCCCAGCACCCCAAGAAAGCCCCTGCCAAACACTGAAGCCCCATATGGACTTCCAACTTAGTCTTCCATCCTCCCATGACACTGTGAACCTCGGGTCAGCCTGACTCTCCTTCACTAATTGTTAAGTCAGTTATTATCCTATTTGTTGAATGATCGAGAGGTTTTATTGTAGAACTAGATGATCGAGAAATCTCAGAGCCTGCACAGTGGCACACACCTGTAATCCCAATACTTGGGAGGCTGAGACAGGAGGATCACAGGTTTGAGGACAGCCTCAGCAACGTAGTGAGACTCTCAGTAACCTAGAAAATAAAAGGGGCTGGGGGTTAGCTTGGAGGTGGAATGCCCCTGGGTTCAATCCCTAGTAAGACACACATGCACACACACACACACACACACACACACACACACACACACACAATCTCAGAGATCCCCTAAGTGAACAAGGAGGAAAACAGCATTTTTCAATCCAATCATCATGGTGGCATGAGAAACGGAACAAAAAGGATCCCCTGGAAATGGACTGGGAAAGGTGTAGAGGGGCGTGTGTGTGTGTGTGTGTATGTGTGTGTGTGTGTGTGTGTGTGTGCGTGCGTGTGTGCGTGCGTGTGTGTGTGTGT